>JARHVA010004534.1:1220000-1467500 GCA_037957365.1 Torreya grandis
AACATGTGTATAACCTTTTAGGCCCAAATAAATTTCTTATCCTCTTCATTACCTATAATCACTTTATAATTTAATGAGGACATTGTTAGAGATAATAAATAAATTGAAATACCTCCTTAAAATACATATAAATCTCATCTATTCAATATTGATCAACATAATTTCCATAATTCACCTAAAACTTGCATGCAGGTGCTTGCTAGGTCTATTTAAACTTATTGATCTCTCTTTTGCATTTTATCAATTTACCCATATGTGAAGATATTAATGTTTTTTTAATGACTTGAGACACATATCCTTATTCAACTCAATATATAACATACATGCTTTATTTTAACTTGCACTTGTAGCCTTGTAGCCAATCTACTAGGCCTATCACTTACTCAGGCTTGAGAATGCCTCCTCTTGGGTGATTGTTATCTTTCTCAGAGACCTAAACATAATTATTATGTTTATAAATACATTTAAACACCAATTAACCTTTTTTGTACTTATATATAATAATACAATCTGTACCTTTCTCATATTTAGGCTAAATTGTCCCTTGGTTGTATGTGATCTTATGGTTTCTTGGTTGCATTCCTGAGATTAGATCCTCTAGGATGATTCTCCTAAAATTTTATCATTTTTAGATATATATATATATATATATATATATATATATATATATATATATCTTATTTATGTTATTATTAATTCTATAAAAACATTATTTGTATCCACAAACCACATAATATAAGTCCTTTCTTTATTTAGGCTTATGACAGGCCTATAGGCCATCCTTTAAGACTGTCACCCCATCAAGGCTCGAGGGTGACCCTTATATTATTATCATGACATCCATATTGTCTAAATAAATTTAGACACTCCATGGTATCTAATAATTTTATTCACACCTAAACCTAATGATCAAACCTTGATACAATTCTTTTCTTCTTATCGCCCATGCAAACCTATAGGTCTCCATATGGCTTATAGGTGCATGATAATCTTTCTTAAATATTATCTTCATATTTAAAGGGAAAGTTGTATTTTTAGATTTAGTTTTATTGGTATAATTACAACATCATGGATATATATTTGAAACCATACCTCAAACACTTGGTTTCATTTTATCAACATTAAAGGCTTCTCAAGAGCAAGCAATGAATCAAGACTATTCTTAACTATACATGGGAATTTTGTTCCTTCATATACATGTATTTTAGCCTAGGGATGGTGTGTATGAATTAATTTTTATTTTTTTATTCTCTAAAACCTATTTATTCTTGCTTTTAATCTTACTTATGTGGCAAAAACTCATACTTCACAAAAAACTTGTCTAACCTGTAAATCTAGACAACACACCCCATTCCTATCATGGGTAGACCTATACCATGGTTATATGAAATTTTTATTTTATTTATAATATCCATAAAAATCATTATAAAGTATTCATATCATTATTCTACCCTCATATAACTCAATTTTAGACATGAAGACACAACTGAGCCAGTGGGGATTGGAGTCACTTTTTGAATCCTCAAGTCCTTAATGATTGTTTAAAGAGATAGGGGATTAAATATGAAAAATAATTATAATAATATTAATTCCATTATTTCCCCATTATATTAATAATATATTATGTCACCACTCTCTCTCCTATGTATAGAATGAACATCTAAAAATGAGCTTCACAAGCTTTCCAAAGAAGTGATAGTTAATATGAAAGGTCTTTTTAATCTAATTTGAGCCGATAACTTAATATAAATAATTTATTTGGGCTTAAGGAATATTTATGGATCCTTGGAAGTGTTTGGATATGATCCTTAACATCAAAAAACCTATCACCACACTATGGAAGCCTATTTTTTTTGTCATGAAAAGCATCATCCTTTGCTTAAAAACTTTGATGGAGCTATAAACCAAGTATATATGGAGTTATCCACACCTATGCAGACATAGGATAATATTTTAACACATATTAATTCCATATACATGTCATTATCTTATTTTATTCCTTCTTTTATGTTATGAAATACATGCAAAAGCACTTGAAATGAGTTATAGCATCAGAGAAGAGAGGTAAACATTATTCAAGGCACTTATATGAACCAAATATGGGTATGGGATGGCTTAATAAATGTTAAGTGACTTAATAAGACATTATAGACCTTTGACACATTTTTAATAAATTTGACATATCATGGTATGGTTAGATAAGCATAAGACTAACAAGGATCATTACCTTAATTTTGTCAAAATTACTTTAAAGTTTGCTAAGCATGACTTACAATGAGATTTTAAAGGTTATCAATTAAGTTGGAGATTTGATTAGCAAAGTTTTTGTGAGTCCCTCTAATGGTAGCCAAAATTTGGCTAACACTTCACTCTAATCATAGGTAACCCATATCCTTGGAGTGGTCCCATTGTATTAGTTTGGAAGGATAAGTCCTAAAACTCCTTCTCCAAGGGTGATTACAACATTGGTAACAATTTATTTCATGCCTAGTGGGATAAGTTTTAGTGATCTTAACATCATCCATTGACTAGTTTTTGTGTGCTCTTCAGTGAATCTTACCATTTGGGGTAGTTTATTTAACACCATGGTAACTTTGAGTATAAATCTATAGGTTTAAGTAGTCTAAGTTCTTAACTATATGACTTTTCACCCCCCATTTTGTGAATATGATATTTTTATGGATCCTAATTCCTCATATCAAGCTGAAAACATTTTTGGTTTCAACCAAAATATACCTAAACTAATAAGATACTAGCCTCCTCATTATTTTTATCTCTCTCCCACCCTGGCTCAAGCCTTTTGGTAATCTAATCATACTTATAACCAACTTCAAGAAGGCTACTTTCTTTCCAATCAAGATTTTTAGTCTCCTAGTTAGCCTCAAAATATATCCAATATTAGAATCAAATATAACATGCTAGTCTTTAATTAGTAGATGAGGGAGATTTAAAGAGAGGAGTATAGTAGGTAGTAGTAAGAGCTTGTTTATTAAGATTATTTCCATTAGTAGGAGGTGAGTGAGTAGAAAAGGTATGATGATGAAGGTTTGTCTAAATAAATTGTATCCAAGGAGGTGTAGATACAACAACTGCTTATGCAAGTATGAAAAATCACATCTCAATAAATCCCTTCCATTACTAGTATTAAATAAGATCTCATACAATTGTATACTAGCCTATGAAAATGGAACATTCTACATTCAAAATACCAAGCTCTAAATAAGATAAATCCTCTGAGCTATTAATTAAACCTTCTTATTTCAACTTTCCAAGTTTTAGAGGTGTTAATCCTTTGAGAGAGTCTATACATGTGAAAAACTAATCTATTATCCCTCAAGAATATAACTCTAAAGATTCTCAAAATTATTATCCATGACAGCCTTCTTAGACCAAACATCCTAATTTTAAGATGCCCAACATTGATGAGGCCACTCCTAATTCATCATTTAAATCCTATTTCCCTCCCACCATCTCCCTTTTCAAAGGAAGACATGTTGTATGGAGATAAAATAGATATCATATAAGTGATGATAAGGTTACTTCAAGTGAAGATTATGAGGATATAATCATTGTCATCCTTATTTATGCTACTAAAATAGAAAACTTAGACTTGGAGTAACAGGAAAAAGATCAACCTAGTTGGCCTAGATTTAATATCAATTAAGATAAAGTGGTTCCTAAAGATGATGGGTTAAAGCCACTTCATAAAGCATATTTTTAGACCTATAAACTCTCCCCCTCCATTAAATAATAATCAATTCTATTTCCTCTTACTTCTAGGGAAGATTTTAGGAAGGAGAGAGATTATAACTGTCAACTTATTTGATGAGTTACCCCTTTGTGTGATGGAAGAAGACCTCAAATATGAACAAAACATTCAATAAGAGTATATGATTCAATAATAATCCCCTGATCATATCAAGATAATTTTTTAGACACAAGCACAATCACAAGAAGAAGATACCCCTCATCGTGATATTACTATTCGAGCTAAAGAGACTCTTGACTATTTATTTTAAGAATGGGCTAAGTAATACTATGACTTTGGTCCTAAGGATTGTGTGTAAGATGAGATTACAAAAATTCATTATTTTCAAGATGAAGTACCTTCCTTACTTGATGAGACTTGGTAGGAGTATTTTGGCATGGTCCAAGAGTTTGAGGATATAATTCAATCAATCTCTCCTAAGATGAAAATAAAATATATAGAGAAAGTTATAATATGCAAAGGGAAATTAGATATCCAAAAAAACACTCTCCTAAATATCCCCTTGGAGGCCAAAGAAGGTTTGTATTTGGCATGGTAGTTTTACCTTGAATTCCTCCATTAATTTGAGCATTAATCAAACCAATAGAACTTGAGGAGTAGCCTAAAGATGCACATGAATTCATAACTATCATATCACACTTTGATTAGCCCAAGGACACATTAAAGGATCAACACTAACTTTTCACACTAAATGTAAGGTCTGATGTTCCCATCAAACAAGTAGATTAACCTAATCTTAATGAAAATTTTAGAATTACTTAGTTCTTCCTAGAGAGGGCAAATTTTTTTAGGATGTCAAAAAAAGTGGATACATGAAGAACATAACAAAGTTTTGTATTTGAATGTCAATGAGATACCATATGAGTTTGTATACATAGGTGACATGTTTGATTTATTTGATCCATTAGGAAGCAAGACAATGAGATGGGTGATCAAAGAGGATATGATTGGATAAGAATGTCATCTAAAAAGTAGGATTCCCTCCATCCCTTTCAACTACATGGGAGAATATTTAGGGGTTTATGATTTGATCTAGGTGGGATAAATGTGTTTTGAGACTTTTTATACTAGTAGGTAGTTATTTTGATTTCTCCAAGTGTTATTGGGATAATTTTATAGTAGTTTAGTTGTGTATTTCCTTCCCCTAAGTGATCTTTCACACTTTCTAGTTTTTCTCATTCTTTGTTTGCTATTTGAGGGTGATTGTTAGTTTACTTGAGGTTGGTAAAATAAGGTGCTCTATTCATTTTGAGTATCCTTTTGAATCCATGCCTAATAAAATTTCCAAGGTAATTGGTCTCTTTGATTTGTAGGCAAGCAACCCCTATGAGTCACCATAAATATCAATATTTTGGCTTCCTAGGCCAAATATCAATTCCTGCCATTCAAAACTTGGCCATTGCATTAGTTTTTATTCTCTAAAAAGGTCTTAAAGTCTTTGGTTGTAATCATGAGATGATGATGAATATGTCTTAGGGTCCATATGAGGTATAATAAACCTTATGAAGGTTTATGTGTGGAGATTTATGAATTAAAAATGAAATAAAAAGAGGTTTTAAGAGGCATAAAAGGTCATAAATCCATTGAAAGAGTCTCTAAGTGCATGGGAGGGTGTATAAGGGGTCATAATGTCATATTACTTGAATCATTCAATCTAGTTATGGAAAAAGTCCCATTTTTAATGACTTATAAGGCATCATAAAATAAAAATACACAAATTCAGCTCCACTAATCCATACAAAATGGGGTAAATTTCATTAAATGACTTATTCTTCACCTCTCTTTGCATTGAACATCCTATATTCTTCTTCAAACATGCCAAAAGTGTGTTTAGTAACCCAAAATTGAACCATTTCAAGCATGAGAATGTAGGTTTATTAGTATTTTAATATTTTTTTATAGGTTTTTACATGGATATGGAGGATAATTCATGTTTAATACCATTAAAATTAATCAATAAGCATAAGAACCTTCAAAAATGGAGATTTCCATGAAAAAAATGGTTTCTAGGTTTTCTTCAGGTGTATAGAACTATATGGACAAGTAAAACTTATAAAATATACATGGAATGTTTTACACATCATTTTAAACCCATTTAAATTAGTATACATGAGTTTAATGTACATAACATTCCAAACAAGGTCAAAATAGATTCATTGTTCCTTCATAGGCCTAAAGTGGCTATTTTCTAAGACATGGCAAAATAGTTGAGGAGATGAATTACATAATACAACCATTGGATAAGGATAAGAGGGTCTTAAAATAAATTTTACATGTTTGAAGAGATATAAACAATCCCTTATCTCTATGAACAATCACTTAAGAGTAGGAAAAACCTTCAAAAATCATCAAATAGAGCACCGTTTTGTTTGAAATATTATTTTTGTTGTTGCATGGAAAATAATTATTATTGGAGAATGTGAAGGGGTCTGATAAGAAAAATTTTGGTGAATTTAATCTAATGGATAAGTCTCTAAACATATGTGTGAAATCAAAACTCTCTTAGCTACTCTAAAACCCTACTAAATCCTTAGACCATGATTCTACTTCTATGGTTTTTGTAGACCTAATATATTAGAATTAATGATGGAAGGGGGTTATAAACATGTGGTTAATGTTACTAAATATATCTACAATTAATTTAAATCAATCAACCCAACCAAGGTCTTCAAGAGTGATCCAAAGGCAAGAGATGGAGGCAAAATTATAGATTTTGAGGAAGAATCATATTTTTAGAACATTCTAAGTTCTTCCATGAAGAAATGAGTTTATTATCCATTTAATATCCTCTATCACTTTATAGGATCATCTAAGAGGTGATTTAAGTTCATTTAAACTCAATATTGATAGAGGTTTTAAAGGTTAATTTAAGTTTGAAAGAAGGGTATAGGCCTACACATATAGGAGGGCAATTTTCACACATTTTGAGGTGTTCTTGACCATGTAAATGATATTGATTATATTTAATGACTCTAATTTAACCTAAAATAATTTAAAATAGGTTTAATATGTATTATCCCCAAAAATGTCACTTGAAAAGGCCCTATAAATTTGGCATTATTGTCCCATCAGATTCTATAAGGTATAAGATTATTTACTCAATGTTTAGGATGTTACTTAGCATTATTTAAAGTTATTAGTAATGATTAATGTATTTTTACATTTTTTAAGGTGTCTAAGAAACTCCAAGTTCTAATGTTATATTTTATCATCTTAGTTTTAGTCTCTCACTATTGTAATGTCCTGTTGACAA
The DNA here is from genome assembly GCA_037957365.1 of Torreya grandis. Classification (NCBI taxonomy): domain Eukaryota; kingdom Viridiplantae; phylum Streptophyta; class Pinopsida; order Cupressales; family Taxaceae; genus Torreya; species Torreya grandis. The sequence goes on from JARHVA010004534.1 coordinate 1,227,023, forward strand.
CACATGGAGGAAGATGTTGGATTAGTGAAATAATTTTTTTAGAGAGGATCAAATATATTAAACACTTGTCAACATAGAATTAATGATAAAATAGGATTATAAAGCATACACATGCTTGTAGAGGAGGGGTATATTTTAAAAAGTTTCCTTTGCATCAAGATTCATAGACAATATCCTAACTTAAAACATGGATAAAAGGATGTAAAGAGGTTTTTTTATTATCTAATTTCCATAATGAAGTTTACATCTATTCTAAATTCACCTTTCTAAGGTTGCAAACATATGATGACTTCTAAGGATAAAAATAAGCTTCTAACTTTCTTAAGAAGAATGTTAGTTCTCACTAAGGATGAATGGGTTGTTAAAGCCTAATTGGTAGTTATGTAGAATTTATGAAGATGAATTAGGGTCATAATAGTGGGTTAAGAGTTTCTAAACATGGACTTCTTCAAGAGAGAATTAGAATTTACACCAATTACAAGATTGTAGGTGGTCTCAAGTTAAGCATGTGGGATATTCAAATGAATATTTTATCCCTCATTAAAAGTTGTTCTCATTATAAAAGGAAATATAATGTTATTATTGACTAAATTTGACCTTTAAGTCAAATTAGGGAACATATAGGAAAAAAATTGATTGTATAGGTATATAGGGGGTGTAATATGGATGTCATAATGTGTTTATAGGTAAATTAAGGTCATCCAATGTTGTATTAGCCTTGGTCATTAGTTATTTTAGTCTCTTTAGTCATTTTGGGTCATTTTAGGGGTTAAAAAAGTGCATTTAATGATTTATACAAGTTTCTTGGGAAGTGTGAAGGTTAAAAAAGATTATTTCATTCCCCATATGTCCTTATAAGTCTTAATCAAATGAAAAAACTAAAATATGGTAGGTTATGCAGAAGAAAAGGTAGTTTTCTTAAAGGAAAAGAAGAGTTTAGCACTTGTACAACATCCTTGGGAAGTGTGCCACATCTTAAATTATCAAGAAGTTACTCTTCATATTTCCCATGCTCAATTCCACACCTGGTTTGATTTTTAAGTGTCATATTTTGCTCAAAACTATTCATCTCTCTTTTCACCCTTCTTGGCAAGCACTTTCTAGTTTTATATTGGTACAGACAAGTCAAGATGTTTTAGAGAAAATGATTTTGGGAGGTTATTGTAAATGAATTTACATATAAGTATTTTAAAAAATAGTGGATTTTTCTTCATGAACCATCCTCATGAAGTTGACCTCTCAAATATACTTGCTAATCTATGTACCTTATAGGTTTTGCCTTAGTTTGAGAATATTCATACAATCCAGTTAATGATATTGGTTATAAAGCATATTGTTTTCCTCATCTAATGTTTTTCATGATTAGTTTAATGTTTCAAGTTGATTTGATATTCCAATAGGTTACTTTGTAAGAAGGTACCACCACATGTAGTTACAATCAATTCCACACTTATAGAGGTTTGAATTACATACAAATGCTTCATATGAATGAGAAATTATGTATTTCATGTTTAAAATCCATGGGGTTTACCTCATAGTTTTTTATCTCACAACCCCATAGTTTGATCAAACACCCATGCCTTCACCATGCTACCTCAATCATGAAAAGCCCTATCTATTTTATTCCATGTATATGTAAGTGATTTCCATGTTGGGAGATATATATTGGAGATATATTTTTTATTTTACTTATATATATCATGTAATTGAGAGTTGGAAATGAATTTGAGGTGTTTTCAAGCTATTCACAAACATGTTTTGCCCCAATTCCATACCCTACCTATATAACATACCCAATGCACACCTACAAGTCCTTGATGAGGTGTGAGAAGGTTGATGTGTGTTCCAAACTCTTAGTATGGCTAGAGGTGTATTGGTATGTTTAATGGGAGCATAAAAAAATTAATATTAATGGAATGTTTTCATATTTTTCATGTTGAACTCACTATTTAGGCACCAAACATCCACCTATAGGTGGTTAAGTAGGGTAATAAGATGCTCTCATAGAAAAGATGAAACCATTTGAAACCTATTTAAGGTTGTGGTATGAGTGTAAATCCTTGATAGACCCATGAAAATTTTCTAAGGAGAAAGGGAAGTGTGAAATCAACTTAAAAAGGTAATGGACTGTGTTTTGGTCTCTTGTCCCTAAAATGGTAAAAAGAGGTCCAAAGGTTTTTGTGGATATCTTGAAACATGTCTACAAAGAGTTCTAAGTCCCATACATGTAAAAATTACTATTAAAAGTTTTGGAGGAGGATGACAAGTGGAAGATGGTTATTTGGGATCCTAAAGATTACCATTTACACTCTAAACTCCAACAGTGATGTCTATAGGACTCTATTTTAAGATGAGTTTATACCCAAGGTTGATGATTCTAAACCATGCCAACATGAAGATGATTACCAAGTTTTTCAATAATAACTCATGTTAAAATGATCACCCAAATGGATGGTATAATGTGGTCAAACCGTGTACTCATTTACAATCCATACAAATGACTTAAAAGTCCACCTACAGATAGTCAACATGTAGTAGCTTGAATGAGTATTTTCTAAGCATTGGAAATACATTATAAATGGTTCATTTTAATTAAAATAAGTATGTATGACTATAAGGAACCTAAATATTTTTTTAACGATTCCTTAGTATGGATTTTGAGAGCAAAGGCCATATATGGTGTTCTCTACAGTCACCTATAAGTGACTATAGGTAGACAGCCATTAAAAATATGTCTTGATGATGTTGTAAGGCAAGCCTAGGTATGAATACAAGTCAAATAATATAAAAGGAACCTATGTGAGATAGATTATTTTTTAAACACTAACCTTTTATGTCTAACCATACATGAACACCTACAACCAACTAGATGATTGTGATGTAACACTATGCCAACAAGATATCTAGGTAATGATTCAAGCTTAGTGTGAAAATAAATGGATGAAAGAAATTTAAAGGTTAAAAATTATCTCATAAAACCTAAAAGTATCCAAGGATTATATTAAATACCTTCAAACTGGAAACTACACCTGTAGAGTCCTACTTATCTTAACATAATTGACTATGTTGACTGTGGCAACAATAAGCAAGTTTGATGATGTGAGTGTGAGAAGTGAAAAAACATGAATAAAATGGTTTAAATAAGGTTTATAGTAATACAAATGGATTGGGGAGAATTTTTTAAATGATTTTAATAAGATAAAACATACAAGTATACCTATAGGTGTTCCCTTAAAGAGAAAAAACACAATCAGAAAAGAGACTCAAGAGTATAAAGGGTGTTTTGGAGGTTAGAATGTTATAATATTGATTAAATACATTATATAATTATAATAAAAATTTTAATAGGAATTTTAAAATTTATATGGAATATATTTGAGGACCCAAAATATGCAAAACATAGTCCTCCTAAGGAACCCTGCACAGTCTAATTTCAAGAAACCAGTCTTGAAATTTGGAGCTTTGAGAGGGTAAATGATATCACCAAGAGATAAATTTTTGTAAATATAATATAAATGACTTTAATAATTATATAAAATATTATTTTTTAATAATAAAATAGGGGAATTACCCCTTTTTGTCTCAAATAAGGGTTAGTTCCCTTCATGCACAAACTTAGCAGGATGAAGAAAAGAGGTGATAGGACTCACTAGAAGTTGTTTGAAAATTTTAGGGAGGTGTGTGAGGTTTACACATGAATAAAAAACATGGATAACCAATCACATGTGGGTTAAACAAAATAGAGTGCTAAAAAAATTCTAAGGTTTCAATCAAGCCTGCTTGACACATCAAGGTTTAGAAGCCAAGTAGAGGATCACTCTCACTTCTAAAATTGAATATGATATATAAATAGTTGAATCATGTTTTTATGATAATCATGGATGTTTAAATCCTAATTAATGAAATAAAACCAAAAATAAGGTCTATAACACTAGTCATTGTAGTCAAACCTAATGGACAAGGTCTAGGCCTAGTGCTCAAATAGAGAGTCGACACTTTTTGCATGAAGTGAGAATGTAAAACTATTGTAACATGATTATGGTAACATATTATACTTTTTTGAACCATTTTTATATAGAATAAGTCATAAAAGTGTCAATTTTGGGATTTAAGGTCATTCAAGTTTGTTGGAATAGAGAAAGGAGTTTGATAAGATAAGTTTGAATGATCACACCTTTCATGATGATTTTAATGGAGACCAAAGAAGTTCAAGGGAGTTATAAGATGTCCCTAGTAACCAATTTGTGCCATTATATTGAAATTTGAACATCTAAACTTTTTGAACAATGATTAAGACTAAAAGTAGGTCTAAAACCCTTGCCTATGACCAATTTGATAAAATGAAGTTAGAGATGCATCTAGATGGACCAGTATGACCATGAACCCTATTAAACCTTGTATAATACTCACTAAATATAATCCACATGCTTTTTAGATGTATGGACCTATACGAAAATGTTAGAAATAAGGTATTTTTGACTATTTTTTGTGTTTTGAAGTATCTATAAGGAGTCTAAGCATGAAACCAACTTTGGGAGGAAGATATAGACTTGGGATAACCCCTCATACTCCAAAGAAACTTGTAAGTGCCTCAACAAACAACTTCATCTCAGCCAATCAAATCTGGCATAATAGACAAGCTAGGGAGAAGTGTGAAAACTTCTAGTGAATGGATTTTTAAGGTGTCTTTGGTGCTTCTAAGGCCATGGAGGGTATTAACAGGTGTCATTCACTTCCTTACATGTATTTTCATGAGAAATTAAATCTAATTTTATGACAATTTTGTAGGGTGCATGAAAGGAGTGTTTTTTGGACTATAGATGATTTCTCTTTTTCAAGTGATTCTATATGACCAAACCTATGACTAATGTACGAAGAGGTATGTATAATGTCCTTAAAATCAATTCCAATCATCATACCTAGTCACACTAAGTTATAAGGTGTTCAAATAGGGCTAATCATGCAGGCAATTTTTTAAAGCTAAAATGAGGAGTTTCTTGCCACTTTTCATGAGGTTTATGACTTGGATTAACATTTGTACTTATAGACCTTGCATGTTTCATCCCAAATATTCTTATCATGTAAAAATAAATTATTTTATCAGCTTGAAAAGTGTCCTTGTGACCATTTGAATTCTCTCTTCTACTCTCTCTCTCTTTCTCTCTCTCAAGTTCTATAAGAACTAGCCATTTTGGCCATTGTATTCCATGATCTACCTGAGTATCACAAATTCCTACTCATTTGTATACCTTTTGATCAATAATACTAATATTTTTTACCTATTCCATGACAATTTATAGTTTTTTCAATTGGACGATGAATCTTGCTTAGTGAAAACTATGGGTTCCTTAGCATGTTGTTCCATTCTTTCACCTATTTACAAGCTCTTCTTACAGGGCATGTGAAGTGTTATAGGAGATATAAAATATTGAGTGAGTTATTATTTTCATTATTTCCATTCAATTCCTCTTATATATTCCTCCTATCTTTTCACATTCATCCATAACCCCATAATGTAACATTGATGTGAGAAGATGAAAATTAGAGAAGTGTATGTTTAGTTTGTCCTTTGATTTCAAGTGTAATATGCATATGGTTGGATGTCATTAGTAAATTTGGTGTATCACCTCCCTTAGGTTAGTTTTGTATCGTTTATCTCTCCCTTTTCACCACCCAAGTTTAGTAGTAGTTATAATCCAAAGTGGTACATTAATGGAGCGAACCCTATCTAGAGATTTACCTCATTCCTTAGGCTACCCACAAGCCTAGAGGTAATTTCATTATGCCACTTGGATGAGGAGATATTTTCTATCTCCTCAAAGGGTGCATATCCAAGTGATAATATTTTTCAAACATGAATTAACCTTATAAAATGGATCTCAAATAATTCATCAATTTTTAACACTTCTTACACCATTGCTCTCCTAATTGCAAACATGGTTTGCCTATTTCAGTCATCAAGAAACATTATATTTGATCCACTCAAGTGTTAATCAAGCATCAATATTATATGATAGAGGAATAAAAGGGTGTCTAGGTGCTAACCCAATTGAGATATTCAATAAACAATAGCTAAGACTCAAATTATGTAAATTTTAAGGCTCTTGTCTTGTGTAGGACTATGTATACTAGGGATTCTATGGACCTAAAAAATACATAAATAATTATATATCAAACCAAATTGGATGAAATTTTTAATGGATATTGAAAATTTCATGGGCTAGGTGTGTAAAATTATTTAGGTTGTCTCCATGGAAATCTATCTGAGTTTATATATTTGCAGTCTTAAGAAACACATTTGAAACCTATCAAAATCTGAGTTTTAATTAATTTAATATTGGGAGATGGTGTAGGGATGGAACATCAAGTGGATAACATTTACATTACCATAAAATAGAATATTAAACCCTACATATTGATATAATTATCAATTATAGGGGTATAATGCAATCTAGGCTCTAAATTTAGATTAAAAGTTTATATTTCATACTTTGACAAAGCATATAGTCTAAGACATGTGAAAAATGATTATGATCAGTTAGAAGTTTGTTAAAAAAGGATGAAGAAATAAAATCTAGTCTTAGGAGACCATATGATCCCCTTTAAGACCTCTATAGCCACTTTTATAAATAGGCACAATGTTTAGATGTTGTAAGGACGTTGCACATGCTCAATAGCTTTATATAAAGTCTCAAGTTTCTTAAACCACTTCACAAACCTATGAATTTCCATAGTCAATAATGAAGACAAGTTTAAGAATAGGAATTAGGGTGATTCTATCATGATATTGACTTCCAATGTGAGGTATCACTCAAGTATTCAAATCAATAGAAGTATGACATGCTTGTCTAGGTCAGCCCAAGATTTATGATCTCAATGAGAAATACATTGTTTGTAAAAAGGTCTTCAAGGATTTGAAAAATAAATATGATCCTCATAACCTTATAGTTGAGTGATGAGATAGGTACAATCCATAAGAGATGAATAATATGTTCTAAATAACCAAAAGGCCTTATAATGAGCCTATAAGTAAGATTCTTAACTCTTGTAATCTATAACGGTTATTTTAGCCATTTATAATTATCAACATGAGATTCCATCTCCCATGTAATTTAAAATCAGGTCTATGGTCAGATTATAATTTTGTTGACACATTGGAACTTTTCATAGTCAAAAGAGGATGATGACTAATAAAACAAAGAAATTCATGCCTCTTGATGATACATAAGATGGCCTTCACTATCCCAAAATTAGATCAGTAATTCAATTATAGATTAGTGTGTGTCCTAAAATATTCATAATCTATGTAAAATGATAGTGTAGAGGTGGAGAGAAGTGAGTTATAGTTCATGTCCAAGATCTCATTGAATTTGAGAACCTCATCCAGAATAGAGAAGTCATGAGATATTGAACCTTCTCAAGGAGAATTCCAAGAAGATGGGATATAAAGTGAATATGTTCAAGCTTAGAGATTTAATATCAAGACCTCAAGCAACAACATCAACTTTTTACCCTTATTAAAGGCCATTTAGAGAGGTATAAGATGATTTTCAACTTGGGTATGCTAATATAACTCATCAGGCATGATCATGGTACATAATTAAGACCATTTAAGGAAACTATAAAGAGTCAATGCATTAAGGAGGTGACATGATCATCATGTGGTTTCTCATAAAATGCTTATTTATGCATAATAACTATGATATAGGCCTAAAAATGTCATTGTAAATTGCATTCAAAGTAGTAACCCCATGAGGCCAAAAAGTGGTCAACTCAATTCAACCATGTAACTAAATTTTACATGCATAATGAGGTGGAATTTGGTGAGTTAAGGATATAAAAAAGGCTTACATACTTATGGATCATCCATTTGAAAAATCCACCCATGTTCCAACACTCTAAAAGGATAAATTTAGCAAGGTCAAAGCCCTCTACTCTACTCCTACACCACACTCTCTAAGATTTATTTATTCTATTAGGTATGATGGCATTGGGAAAGGATAATGGTTTGAATTTTTAGTTATTTTCCTCAAGAACAGGAAACTCAAAAGTTTTAATATCTACATTTAGGTAGCCTAGTAGTGTTATATCATATAAATTTATTATAAATTTCATTGAAGATGCTTATTAGAGTATCCCTCCTTTGGGTATGACCATACTCAACCCACTTATATTTCTATATTTTAAATATTTTTTAATCAATAAGAAAAAATAATTTCCTTCTTCATATTGATATAATTATGTGATTCTAATTCTTAGTTGATATACACTATGATAAAACATATTCCTCCTCTTGTATGTTATTTATTCTTCACCTTTCTATCATTAGGATTAGTTATACAAGTTATATGTCATGTTAATTTATTTAGGATAGTGATTTGTTATGGAAACCAATTTATTGTGCATGATAAATGGCCTTTAACTTGTCCCTTCTAGTCTTAAACATGAATCTAAGCCTTTGTATAAAATATTGATGTATGAAGAGCCTAGTTTGAAGAGTACGTGAGAGTTTTTCAATTCATATCAAATTATATAGTTATATTAGTAAGTTGGTATAGGGATCATGATATTATTGGTGCATCACCTTTCTTATGCCTTAGGTTTAAATTGTGTTTTTTCTCCCTTTTCATTACAAGCTATAGTAGTGTTAGTGTAATCTAGGTGATCCATCAAGGGAACTATCCCTCTCTAGAGGTTCACTCCAACCATAGGTAACCCATAGCCTTTGAGTGATATTATTGTATCAAGTTGGAAGGATAAGTCCTAAAACTCCTTCTCCAAGGGTGTATTCCAACATTGATAAATTTTCTTGGCATGATGAGTGGGACAAGTTTCAATGAGCTTAACATCATCCATTGAAGATTTTTAGTGTTGTGTTCAGTGAATCTTACCATTCAGGGTAGTTTCTTCAGCATGATGTTAAATACAAGTATAAATATACTAGTTTAATTAGTCTAAGTGCTTAAATATATTATTTTTCATCCCCCATTTCATGAAGATGCTATTTTAATGCCTCCCTATCCCTCATATCAAGCTAAAAACCCTTTTTATTTCATCTAAAATATTACTAAACTAGAAAGATACTAGCTTCCTCATAGTGTTTACCTCCCTCCCATCCTTACTCAGCCCTTGTGGCAGCCTGCTCATGCATATAATGAACTTCAAGAAGGATACCTTGTTTTTAATTAGAGTTATTACTCTCCCAGTCAACCATACAATATGGCCAATATTAGCATCAAATATATCATGTTAGACTTGAATTAGTAGATGAGGGAGACTAAAAGAGATCAAGAGTATAGTTTGAAGTAAGAGAAGATTTCTTATCAAGCTTACTTCCATCATCAAGAGGTGAGTGAGTAGAAAAGGTGTGATGATGAAGGTTTGGCTAAATAAATTATAGACAAGGAGGAGTAGATACATCAATTGGTTATTCAAGCACAAGAAATCACATCTCAATTAATCCCTTAAATTCATAATTTCAAACAAGTTTATCCTATAACTAAAGACCAACCTAGGAAAATGGAAGATTTTATATTCAAAATACCAAGGTCCAAACAAGGTAAATCCTCTAAGATTTCAATTAGAACTCGTTTCAAATTTCCAAGTTTTATAAGTCCTCATCATTTGAGAGAGTCTATACATGTGTAAACCTAGCCTATTATCCATCAATAACATACCTCTCAAGAGTCTCAAAATTATCATCCATGGCATCCTTCTTCGACTAAATATCTTGATTTCAAGATTCCCAATATTGATGATTCCACTACTACTTAATCGGTTAAACCCTATTGTCCTCCCACCCTCTCCCTTATAAAATAAGGACATATTATATGGAGAGAAAATGGATATCATTTAGGTGAATAAGAGGGTATTTCAAATGAATATGATGAGGAGATAATCATTAGAAACCCTCTTTATACCACTAAACTAGAAAACTTAAACTTGGAGTAGCAGGAAGAAGATCAACCTAGGTAGCCTGGACTTGATATCTATCAGGATGAAGTGGTTCTTAAAGATGATGTGTTAAAGTCCCTTCATAAATTAAATTGTAAAACCTATAAACTATCCCCCTCCATTGAAGAAGAAGCAAGATATTCCCTCTTACTCATAAGGAAGAGTTCAGGAAGGAGAGAGGTTAGAAATACCAACTTGTTTGATAAGATTCCCCTTTGTGTGATGGAAGATGACTTTGAGGATGAGAAAAACCTTAAATAATAGTATGTGATTCAATAATAATGTCTTGATCACATCAAGATCAGTTTAACAATAATGTCTTGATCACATCAAGAATAGTTTATAGCCACAAGTGCAATCACAAGAAGAAGATGTCCCTCAAAATGAGATTGTAATGCTAGGTAAAGAGACTCTTGATTATTCATTTGAGGAATGGAACAAGGGATACTATTAATTTAGTCCTAAGGAATATATGGAAGATGAGGTTGAAAACATTCATTGTGTTCAAGATGAAGTCCCTTCCTTACTTGATGAGACTTAGTAGGATTATTTTGGCATGGTCTAAGAGATTGAGGCTATAAGTCAATAAATTTATCCTAAGATGCAAATAAAATATATAGAGGAAATTTTAGTAGGTAAAGGTTATTTTAATATCCCAAATAACACTCTCTTACATAACCCCTTATATCCCAAATAAGGTTTGAATTGAGCATGGTAGTATTACCTTGAAGTCCTCCAAAAATTTGAGGCATCAAACAAAATAATTAAGCTTGAGGAGCAACCTAAAGATACCTATGAAGTCACAACTATCATATCACACTTTGATTAGCCCAAGGACACCTTAAATGATCAATACCAACTTATCACACTAAAGGTAAGGTATGATGTTCTCATCAAACAAGTAGATTGGTATGGTCTTGATTAAAATTTTAGAATTGTTTAGTTCTTCCTCGAGGGTTTTCTATTTTTTAGGAATTAACTAAAGTGGCTAGGTGAAGACCATAGACAAGTTGTGTAGTTATATATCAATGAACTACTAGAAGAGTTTATCTACATAGGTTATATATTTGAATTAATTGATCTATTAGGAAGTAGACCAATTGGATACACAATCAAAGAGGAAGATGATTGGCTAAGAATATTGTCTAAAAAATAGGGCTCCTTCCATCTCTTTCAACTACATGGGAGAAAATTTAGGGGTTTATGCTTTGATCTAGGTGGGATAGAGGTGTGTTGAGAATTTGTACATAAGTAGGTAGCTTTTTTGCTTTCTCCAAGTGATGCTGGCATAATGTTTTATTATTTTAGTTATCTTTCCTTCCCCTAAGTGATCTTTCATACTTTTTGTTTATTCTCCTTTATTTTCTATTTTAGGGTTATTTTAAAATTCCTTGAGGCTAGTATAGTAGCGTGTTTGGTTCATTTTGAGTATCTTTTTGACTCCATGCCAATGAACTTCCCAAATAAATTGGTATATTTGATTTATAGGTAAAAACCATTATGATTCATGAAAAATGTTGTTAGTTTGGCTTCTTAGGCCAAATATCAACCCATACCATTCAAAATATGGCCATTGAATTAGTTTTTATTCACAAAAAGGGTCTTGAAGTCATTAGTTGTTAGCTATGAGAAGATGATGAATATGTCTTATGGTCCATATGAGGTCTAATCATACCTTTCCAAGGTTTACATGTGGAGATTTATGAATGAAAAATTAAGTCAAAAGAGGTTTTAAAAGGCATTTATGGTCATAAATCCATCAAAAGAGTCTCTAAGTTCATGGGATGGTGTTGAAAGGATCATAATATCTTATTACCTATACCATTCAAGCCATTTATGGATAAAGTTCCCATTTTAATGACTTATAAGGACTCATACCATCAAATACACCCCTTAACCTCCATTAATCCATACAAAATGGGATCAACTGCATTAAATGACTTATCCTTCCCCTCTCTTTACATTGAATATCCATTATTCCTCTTTAAATATGTCAAAAGTGCTTTTAGTAACCTAAAAAAATACCATTTTAAGCATGAGCATGTAGGTTTATTTGTCTTTGAAATTTTTTTCAAGTGTTTTATTAGGATATTGAGGCCCATTCATGGTTGAATACCATCAATATTAAGCAAGAATTAGAAAAACCTTTAAAAATGGAGATTTCCATGAGAAAAAAATAAGGTTTTGGAGGTTCTCTTTAGGTAGATGAAACTGTACAGACAAGTATAGATCATATCAAAGCCATATAAGGTTTTCCACATCATGATTAAAAAAAAAGTCCAAACAAGGTCAAAACTGATTAATTACTCCTTCATAGGCCTAGAGTGGCTACTTTCTAAGATGTGGCAAAATAGTTGAGGAGATGAATTACATATTAATACCATTAGATAATGATAATAGAGTCCTAAATGTAATTATATAGGTGTTAGGAGAGAGAAACAATGCCTTAGCCCTATGAATAATCACTTAAGAGTAGGAAAAGCCTTCAAAAGTCATTAAATAGAGCACAATTTTGGTTGAAATATTCTTTCTATTATTGCATGGAAAATAATGGTTCTTGGGGAATGTGAAGGGGTTTTATAAGCACAATTTGTGTTTATTGAGTATTATTAAATATATAAACATGTCTGTCTAATCAAAACTCTCTCAAATGCTCTAAAACCCTACTAAACCCTAAGATCATGATTCTGTATCTATGGTGTTTTTTGGATCTGATCCATTGGAATGAATGATGGAAGGATGATGAAAAAATGTTTTTAATTATCTTTAATATATCTCCAATTAATTTCAATCCATCGACCCTATCCAATGTCTTTAAGAGTGATCCAAGGGTAAGAGATGGAGGCAAAATTATAGATTTTGAGGAAAAATCATATTTTTAGAACATTATAACGAGTTATTCCATGAATAGATGAGTTTACTCTCCATTGAATAAAATATATCACTTTATATGATCATAATAAATGTTCTTCAAGTTCATTTAACCATAATATTTCTTGAGGTTTTGAAGGTCATTCAAGTTTGAAAGAAGGGTACATGCCTGCACACATAAGAGGGCAATTTTCATGTAGTTTAAGGTGTTATTCACCATGAAAATGATATTAAAACAATAATTAATAAATCCAATTTAACCTCATATACTTCACAATAGGTTTAAGGTGTATGTTTCATAATAATGTCACTTGACAAGGTCCTAGAAGGTTGAATCTTGGATGTTATTCTCTAGGTCTGCCAGTCAATAAAGAGAGATACAATGTGTTGGAAATGATTCTAATTAGGGTGATAAACTTTATTTAGATATAAATAAATCACTTAAACTCAAAATATTATTCTAAAATACCTTAAAGTTCATTGAACCTCAGTGTTCCAGCCTTGAATCCAACTCACAGGCCTATAAATTATGAGATTTAAGCCTATTGGAGCTAGCTTACCATATCAAAGTGAATTCCTCCATGAATTTAAATGGATTATAACTAACCATATGTCACTAAATAAAATTTATATTATCATGAGAACACCAATTATAAACACCTTGGGATAGTCAAAAAGATTTTAAAGCATAGTTGACATGTAAATTCTTAGGATCCATGAACAAGGAATGTCTCTCCATGGATGGATGGATGGATGAAAAACTATAAAACCAAAAAAATTCCATATTTTTGTATCTAATATGACCATAATGGAGGATAAAGGTAGAGTTAAAAATAACCTAAACCTCTATCAAGGTAGTTTTTTAGAAGTCCACAAAGTTGCAGACCTAGGTTCTTGAAAGTTGATGCCATAACAATCAATATGAAGGTCTCTCCCCCAGCTTGGAATATGACCTAGAAAGGTTACATGATTGTACCATGAGATTTTATAGGGTATATTATTAATTAATAATTTTTTGTGATGGTACTTAACATTTTTAAAAGTTTCTTAACATATATTGGGGTATTTTAGCATTGTTTAAGGTATTTGAACAACTCCAAGTTCCAATGTTATATTGTGTCATATTAACTTTAATTTCTCATTGTTGGAATGTTATGTTAAAAAAAAATGTATGAGTAGTTTTTATTATTAAATTAAATTTTTTGAGATAGGATCAAAGAGATCAAACACGTATCAACATAGAATTGATGCTAAAATCCTGTAGAGGAGGGTTATATTCTAATAAAGTTGCTTTACATCAAGATTCCTAGATAATATCCTAAATTGGAACATGAGATATAAGGATGGAAATATGTTTGGTCATGGTATAATTTAAATAATCAAGTTTACATATAGTCCAAAGTCACCCTTTCTAAGGTTGCAGATATATGATGACTTCCAATGTTAATACCAGGTTCCTAACTTTCTCAAGAAGCATGCTAGTTTTGAGCAAGGATGAAAGGGTTGTCAAATCATGATTTGGAGTTGTAAAAAAATTATGAAGATTAATTAGGGTCAATATAGTGTAGGAAGAGTGACCAAACATGGACTTATTCAAGAGAGAATCAAAATTTACACCAATTTCAAGATTGTAGGTGGTCTCAAGTGAAGCATGTGGGACAATCAAATGAATCTTGTGTCCCTCTTTATAATTTGTTATAATGACATAAGAAATTATAAAAGGAAATATAATTTTAAAAAACATTAATAAAAATTCTTTAATTTATCTTAAACAATTCATCATATTTGAACACTTCTTTCACCATTGTTTTTCTAGTTACAAATAGAATCTGCTTGTTTCAGTCGATAAGAAAAGTTGTATTTTGATCCACTAGGGAGTTGATCAAGCATAGGTATGACTTTATAGAGGAATAAAATGGTGTCTAGGTTCTACCCCAATTGATATAGTCAATAAATATTAGTTAAGACTCAAATTATCTAATTTTGAAGGTTCTCATCCCATGTAGGATTATGTATCCTATCTAGGGTTTTTGAGAACCTAAAAAATCCATATCTAATGATTTATATAGAAAATTTGGATGAAATTTTAAATTAATATTGAATATGTAATTGGATATGTTTTTGAAATGTTTTAGGGTGTTATCTCTATGGAAAGTTATCTAAGTTTCCATATTTACAGTCTTAAGAAACACAATTGAAGCCTATCAAAATATGAGTTTTGATTCATTTAAGATTGGGAGATGGTGTAAAGATGGAACCTCAAGTGGATAACCATAAAAATGAATATTAATTCATATATACTACTATAAGTATAAAGGATATCGTTCTAATGCAATATATTCTTTTAATTTAGCTTAGAAGTTTGTATTCCCTACTTTATAGAGCAAAGAGTATAAGGCATGTGAAGAAAGATTATGATCGATTATAATCTTGTGAAAAAATGATGAAGAAATGAAATGTAGGCTCAAGAGATCATATTATATCCTTAAATACCTCTATATCCCCTTGTTTAAATAAGGGAATTGTGTAGACGTTGTAAATAACTTTCACATGATCAATATCTTTATATAAGGCCTCACACTTTTTGAACCACTTCACATCCCTATGAAGTTACATATTAAAAAATGAAGAAAAGTTTTATAATAATCCTTAGGGTTATTATATCATGGTATTAACTTTTAATGATATGGATTCTCTTAAAATCTAAGGTATCACTCAAGTTTATAAATTAATAAAAGTATGGCAAGTTTGTCCAAGTCAACCCAAGATAAGATTTATGATTTGAATGAGACCGACATGGTCTATAAAAGGTATTCAAGGCTTTGAAAAAGGAATATGATCCTCATTACCTTATATTTAAGTGATGAGATAGGTACAATCCACAAGAGTTGAGGAATATGTTATAAAAAACAAAGAGGCCTTACAATGAGCCTATGAGAAGGATTCTCAACTTTTGTAATTCATAGGGTTGTTTGAGATATTTTTAATTATAAAAATGAGATGCCATCCCCAATTCAAGTTACACTTAGATGCCATCAAAATGATATTCCATGACTTTTTTAATTATCCCAAAATGAGATCAAGAATTAAATTATAGATTAGTGTGTGTCCTACAAGATTCACAAGCTATGAAAAATGATATTGTAGAGGTGGAAAGAAGTGATTTTTAGTTCATGTCCAAGAGCTTCTTAAATCTAAGAGCCTCATCCAGAATAATAAAGTCATGAGAAATTAAACCTTCTCAAGGATAATTCTAAGAATATGGGATATAAAGTGAATATGTTCAATCTTGGAGGTGCAAGATCAAGACCTCAAATAAAATCATCATATTTTTACACTTCTTGAAGGTAATTTAGAGAGGTACACGATGATTTTAAGCTTGAGTATGCTAATAAAACTAGTCAAGCATGATCATGGTGAAAAATTAAGACCATTTAAGGACTCAAAAAGGGTTTAATGTATTGAGGATGTGACCTGATCATCATGTTATTTCTCATCAAATTCTTACTCATGCATAATAACCATGATCTAGGCCTTAAAATAGAATTAGAAATTACATTGAAAGTGGTAATTCCCATTAGGCCAAGAAGTGGTCAGCTCAAGTCAACCATGAAAATAAATTTTTCATGCATAAAGAGGTGCATTTATGTGAGTTAAGGTTAGAAATATTTAAATTATTACGGATCAGCCAATTGACCAATCCATCCATGTTCTACCACTCCAAATTGTCAAATTTAGCAAGGTCAAAGCCCTCTACTTTACTCTTATGCCACACTCTCTAGGATTTATTCATTATAATAGGTATAATGACATTGAGGAATGATAATTTTCTAACTTTATAGCTATTTTCCTCACGAATAGGTAGTTTACAAGTTGTAACAGCTACATTTAGGTAGTGTAGTAGTACTCTCTTGCATAATTTTCTTATAAATTTGATTGGAGATGCATATTATAGTATCACTCCTTTGGGTATGACCATACTATAACCACTTGTATTTCTATATTTTCAAGACTTTTGAATCAATAAGAACTAAAATTTTCCTTCTTCATATTGATATATTTGTGTGAATCTATTGATTAGTTGATATACACATGTGATATAACATATTCCTCTTCTTATATATCCTTTATTCTTCACCTTGTTATCATTAGGTTGAGTTATCAAAGTTAAATGTTGTGTTAATTTATTTAGCATAGTTATTTGTTGTGGAAACTATCTGATTGTGCTTGATATAAGGCCTTTCAGTTTTCTCTTCAAGTCTTAGACATGAATCTAGACCTCCATATAAAATAATGATGTATGAAGAACCTAGTTTGAAGAGGGTGTGAGAGTTTTTCAGTTCCTATTGAGATAAATAATCCTATCAATAATCTATTATAGGTAGTATGACATTATTGGTTCATCACCTTAGTTAGGCCTTGGGTTTAAATTTTATTTTCTTTCTCCTCTTTCCTTGCAAGTTGTAGTAGTGTTACTGTAGTCTAGGTGATCTATCAAGGGAACCATCCCTCTCTAGAGGTCCAATCCTACCATTAGTGACCCACAACCTTGGAGTGATCATATTGTATTAAGTTATAAGGATAAGTCCTAAAACTCTTTATCCAAGGGTTCATTCTAAAATTGTTAAAAATAACCATGAATCATCATCAACCTTGATTTGTTCTTACTCCTAGGAAGTGTTTTTAATGAAAATGACTGGTCCTTTCTTATGATAATTATCCTTCTTATGTCATTTCATTTTAGTATGTTTCAATTTAGGCATACCATATGCTTTAGGCATTTTAGGTGGTTTGGATATATGAAATGCATTAATAATTTTGTATTCCTTAGGACCACTATCTTAAATATTAAAACTATTGGCTATTGCAGTAGGAAGTGTAGATGAAGTGGAGACAAGGTTACTTGGATCTACATAATTATATTTAGGTTGTTGATAAATATATACTTATCATTTTTGGGAATAAGATCAATGATGAATTCATAATTTTAGCTTTCATATTATGATTTTGAATGTTTATACAATTGATACAACTGCAAGTCACTAGGAGTAGTAACCTCTAACACAAATTGGGGAGACTTGATACATTGATGAATATTAGAAGTTACAACATGAAATTCATAAATCTATAGTCACCCAAGGAAGAAATTATATGATAGTTATAAATCAAGAACATGGCATATAATATCATGGTTTAGAGACCTAATGATAATTGGTAAAAAAAATAGTACCCTAAGATTCTTGACCCTCATTATCATAAGATTTGATGGTGATGGTATCTAGATGAAGATTTATGGCTATGTATCCTAAGTTTTTGACTTGATTACAAATTATAATATTTATCCCTACACCATTTTCTATGAAGACTACTTTAACTTAATGTTGGGAGATTATTTATTCTATTTATAATGGGTTGTTATGTAAAGGTCTATGGGATGACATATTTATTTGATCAAAGGTGAGTTGTTGGCACAAGGATAGATGAATCATAAGTATTTTAAATTTAATAGGTGTATTGTCACTTGGACCTTAGACTGACTTAAAATTTCATTCAATATATTTGTATAGATATTGGATGTATGCAAAATATTTAAAATAGAAATTTGTACCAGTGTCTTTTATATTTATTTCACAACATCATAAGATTTATCATTAATAGGATCAATTGGATTAGTATTTTGAGGTGGAGGACCTTGAATGTGATTTTGTAAGGAAGAAGGTGTAGGACCTTCAATGGTAACCTTGGATCATCAAGTTTGGATTATGCATCCTCAAGTCAATAGAGGGTTACTATAATTATATGAGGGGGCATGAAGTCTTGAAATGGTAACTCTTGGTAGTTGAGTGGTGTTTGGGCCACTATAAGCCAAAGGAGGATTACCAAATGATTTCACAATTAGTTCTCATAAATAGGAAAAATAAATAGGAAGGGTGCAAAATTATTTCTTATTTGGTGTCATGATTTCACTAAAACTAGGTTCAATTTCACAAATCTATATAAAATAAGTCAAAACATAAAGGAAATTCACATAAACGATTTCACAGTTTACAAAAATTTCACCGTATCTAAAGATGATTTTGCTATATAATTAATGATTTCACTTATGAACATGTTGAATTCATAGTTTACTCTTGATTAGAATAGAGTCAAGGCACAAATAATGATTATGATACTTACAATAATGATTTCACTGATGATCTCTATGAATTAATAGTTATACAGTGATAAATTCTTTATTTAATCTATAAAAAACTTCAATTAAATTTGGAATTAAAAAGAGAGAATTATCTTGTTTGGAAGGATAATTATGGTAATTAGAATAAGGTGAACAGTCTAGAAGATCTTGTGAAATGTGCCTAATCCCTTAGGTCCCACTGAGTATGCCATTATGTAGATCAAGAATCCAAGAGAGGTTAGTAAATTTTTAGTGAATCAAAATCAAAATAACTTAGTGACATAACTTCTCAAGTCTAATCCATAGGTTGAGCTATATGGAATATAAAAAATAAATGAAATTGGAAGATAAATAATCATGTTTTTTACCTCCCATGAAGATTCATTTGAAGACCAGTATAAAGAGGCTAAGCTTAGATTGTAGATGAAAAAGTCCTTATCAATGATTAAATTCTCATGTGAGTAGAACCTATCCTTATCTACACTTGATTTGGATTTGGATTAGCATGAGAGTGAGGAATGTCCTTTTGTAATTTGGAAGAATAAGTTTTCATGGAGAAGCTTATTAAAATGAGAGGTGTGGGATCTTATTTATATATTTCCTAAATCATTATGAACCATTCATCTCATATCGATATGGAAGGTTGAGGATCAATCCTCAAATCTATTATTACATACATGGAATGTGTAAGAGAGGCCATTTAAGTCCTTTTAGAGTATGGAAGACACATTGGAAGAAAATTGAAATCATTGGTCCATTTGGAATGTGTAATAGGGGTGCAAGAGGAATGTGTAATAGAGGTGTAAGAAAATATCATAACCTTCCCTTTATTACACACTTTTCCTAATGATGTCATCCATTTGTGAGGCAATATACCAATTTTAGATTTAGGAAAATAAGATAATTCAAATCCATGGATTTTCTTATTAGAGGACTAATCATGCTTGATTAAGTGTGATCAATCAATAATTAGGAAAATGGTGCATTTTATTATGTTTCTATTTGTCAATCAAGTATTTAATTAATTTCGTTATGAAAACACTTTCAAAGGGTCATTTTAATTTAGGATGCACTAAAAAATATTAATTATGTAATATGATCCATTTCCCTAATCGGGATATGCCATTATAAATTTGGGTTAAAATGATAGTTGTGTGGGTAAAGTAGGTCTAATGATGATTTATAGTTAAATTTGTATGTAATTGAAGAAAGGAATTTATAACATAGCTTAGACATGAAAGTGGTTAAAATTAAGTGTCTACACCTATATATCATAATGTGTCATAATATTTTAACATGGGATGGTGCTTAAGGAAATAACATAGGATCATAAAAACTAAGCCAACTAAAATGAAATGCAAAAATAAATGTTGATAGATGAATAATAAATATTACCATATACATACCTTGACTTAAATTTATCACTAAATGACTACATATAAGAATCATAGTATTGATCATGGAGGGTGAAGTAACTACATTTGAGAAAGCCTAATAGTATGAGGATAGATAGCAAAGTAGAGAAACACAAGAAGGAAATAGTAAATGTAAAACTCTCAAAACTTATTAAAATACTTATAAAATTATAAAGTTATGATGAAAATGTCTAGGTTATACCCAAAATACCAATGAAAATTAATAATTACTAAGGAAAGAAATAGTTGTGATCAAGGAATTTGACCTGAGAGAGGAGGTTAGATCTAGTGTTAGTTCCATAAAAAATGAAATCAACACACTAACAAGAATAACATCTCTAAGCCTAGATCATAATGGTAGATTAGTGAAGAAAACCAATTAAAAAAATAACTAAAATGAAAATAATGACAAATTATCTTACCTTCCTTGAATTCTCCAAATGATTTCTTTTTGGCTTGCTTGGCTTGTACTCAAAAAGTCTTTGGAAATGGAGTTTGGATACCTCCTCTCCTTGGCACCATGGTTAGATTGCTTGATAAGGCTTATGTTTATGGCTTGGCTTATGATTTTGGAATTATAACTCTATATATTTTAATTGTGCACCAAAACCTACATTATAACTTTAATATGTTTCAAGTTCTCCAAATGAAGAGGCAAATGCATGTATTTATAGGTTTAGAAACTAACCCCAACTCAAGGTGAGCTAAAGTGTAGTTTCAACATGGAATGAGTTCAAAATTTACATAAGTGATTTAATTAACCCCATTAGAGTTAAAATGTGTCAAAAATTCATGATTTTCAATGAATAGGCATGGGTGAGATATTTTTGAAGGCTTGACAACTCACAAATGTCATGATGAAAAGCTAGCATATCCTTGATTTTTGAATTTCCTTTTTTGATAGTTAATTAATTGCACATGGATAATTAAAATATGAATTTAATTTTGTTTATCTTTTTATTTAATTATGATTAGCCTTTTATCATTGTCAAGATTTTATTTTTGTTCATGTGCCCCATTTAATAGGTTTATAGGCCATATTACATGTTGTGATGCCATAGGTTGATTAGAGATGAATCCATGAGAGGTTTTTGTTGTTTATGGTAGGATACCCAAATTAGGGATGTCTCAATAGGATTTTGAGCTTTGACAAATTATTAATAAGTAAATTTGAGATGTTTGGTGATTCTTAGAATTAATTTTTAAAGGTTGGTAGGAATCAGCTTGAAGTCCAGTATGAAGCTATTGGTGTCAAATTTTAGGTGTCTACATTAGTAATCTAGAAATATAAGGAAACTTATAAACAAAAACCTAAAAATGCATCCAAGGTAATATAATTAATAATCCAAATCAAATAAGAGACACATAGAACTAATTAATTATAATACCATCTATGTATGAGAAGTGGTAGGATCATGATCAAGACAAGTGGTAGGATCATGTTAGTTAGAGCCCTTCAACCTTCCTAAAATATTAAGTGTTCCAAAGTTTTTGAGTTCTAAGATCTTGATAGATTAAACTATCACATCATTCATAATGAGACATAATTTAATAAAATCTCCAAACATTATCGATAATTGAGTTACTATATGATTTCAACTTGGAAAAACAATGTTTTCCTAGGACAAAATTCACTTCATAGAAAATTCTAAGTCATATAAGTTCTCAGGACATTGAGATCATGTCATGTGGTGAAATTATGTGAAACTAGAACTTGGAAGGTTAGAGTAAATCCAAATGTCCTCATGGCCTCGTAGCCTAATTAACCTAAGTATCTAAGTTTTGATGCCTTGATAGTTGGCAAAAAACCATTAACTTAGACAATTCCAAAGGAAGTATCAAGTTAATGTCCCAATGGTCCCAAGCCTTTGAGTTTCCACAACTCTAATATCATGCCACACATAAACATATCATCCACCTATAACCCTCATAGAGGACTACATAAGTTAAATTTAAAATATCCAAGTCTCTAAGTCCTTGAATATCCACAACCCCAAGATCACTCCAAATAGCTCAATTACGTTTACTCATAGCCCTAGATCATATAAATCAATATTATAAGTCTGAAGACCCTAAGTAAATGAGAAATAGACAAGTGTCATAATCAAGGAGATATGTGTCTAGAGTACACATAAATGAGCTTGATAGCTAAAAAAAATTAATAAATAAGAGATTCACACTTGTATTCAAGGGATGATTAGACACACATGAATCGATGAAAACTTTCCATTTAGCAAACAAAAACTCACCCAAACTAACTAGAAAATTTAAATCTAAATAGGAAAAAGATCAAAATTTGTTTTCACATTGATTTTGCATGAATTATGCATGAAAATTGCATGCTTTTGAAATATATGCTAAATCTACAAAAATAAATTTCACTTCACCATTAATCTAAGAGTTGAACATTATAATTCTGAGCTCAAATGACCAAAATCCCTAGTTTTTAGCAAATATATAGGATAATTTAGATAGTCTATAAAGGAAATATATATTAGTAGATTATTAAAATGGATTTTCTAATGAAATCATGATCTAGGTCCCTTATGAATATTTAATTCCTAGTATCACTGAATACATAGACACTGTATTCAACAAAAGTGCCCTAGAATTCAAGTTTCACTATTATTGAATGATTTGGAATGTAGTGGAGTCTATAATACCATACTCATCATGATACAATCTATAACAAGAATAAAATTAATACATTTATGACTTAATACTAATTAATACCATGGAATTCCATAATGTGGCTATGAAACTAGAGGTAATGCCCTCCACTGATTCACTTCATGATTTATTCTTTAATGGTGCTTGTTCTAGGGACTCTTTTCATCTTATAAAAAGGAAAAAATTAACTGTATATGCTTTTATATGAGAATTTGAGAGTTACCTTAGGCTTCTAGGGATTAATTTTACCTATAATTAGGTATCAAATAATGTATGGCTTGAGCACAACACCATAGAAGGAAAATTGAAATAGTGGTCAGTGAAGGGTCAGAGGTTAAAACCAAAGGGAGGAATTTCCTCCAACAACATAATCAAATTTATTCCTAGTATTAGACTAGCCATGGCCCTTATAAATATATTATATGTAAATTATAACATTACTTACATGTAGGTGGAATGGGTCCCATTATTGGACATTCTCCTAACTTTTGACAAATTGTTGCCCTAGGGGAAATCATCAATGTCAACATGAAGGCATAAATGTTTAGACATGAACAAAGGCCAGATAATATAAATTTTTTCATGATGTCATATGTATTGGATTTAATCATTGGGATTGTCCACATATCTCATGGATAATTATAGTAGTTGTTTACATAATATGCAAATAATAAAAATTTGTGATGACTATTCTTTCCTATTTGTCTATAGATTCAGAAATGAGATTACTATAATTTGTGAGGAAATTTATCCTCAAGTCTACTAATTTATTCATGACACTCACATTTATAAGATATCTAAGAATCTAGGAAGGAACATATACAAAATGGGGATTAATATTACTATCTAGACTATATTATCTAAGAATCTAAAGATCATATCCAAAATGGGGATTAATGGTACTATATAGACTATACCATTATTAGAATTAAGGGAAAAAGGGCACCCCTTTTATTTTTACCATGCCACATCTTGGATAAGGTGGATGAATAACATATTTCTAACAAATTTTAAAATAATATAAATGAGTATCTTGGTCTCAAACATCAATCTTATTACTAAAAAGAACCCTAAGTATCAGGTAACTTCAGTTTGTAGTGAGGGCACACTTTAATTTGGTGGGGAAGGTAAGATCCCATTATAATTTTGTGGGGAAGGTAAGATCCCATTATAATTTAAAAGTGGCCCAATTTAGGGAATGGGACCCCAAGGGAAAAATTAGAAACTATCATCAAATCCTCAAGGATAAGAAGGGGGTGACCATTAGATATGGTCACCAAGAGTATGAACATGATGTTATCTTTTTGAATGCATCAAATGATTCTGAAGTTTGGACCCACATGAAGATAAATATATGTCAATGATTATTGCCTAGGCCATCTAATATGACCTATAAATTATCAGAGTAGGAAAATGAGATGGTAAGGCATGTAGAAAAATTTTGGAGTCATCAATGGCCTTCAACATAGCCACAAGACTCATTAGAATAGTTCTAGCATCCCTTTCCTATAAAAGGAGAGACCAATCTATTAAAGGGATATCCTAGTGGTTTCAGAGAGGACAACCTCAAGATTAAGAAGGAGATTATCATGGTTATTACTAGTACTAATATGGTTTACACTTATATAGTTGATACTACCATGGGCACAACCACTATAATGAAGTGTAATTCACCTCCTCAAGATGAGAAAATGAGAAAATTCTCTTGGTCACCTTTCCATCAACTTAAAAAATTACAAAAGTAAGTCTCTTATAATTTTTATAAGGATCACTCATATCTCTCCCATCTACTCCTCCTTCCCCTTAATCACCCCAAGTAATTTTATCTCCATCCATCACCACCAGTGAGAAGATATATCCTCAAATAATCCCTAATATACCAGTCTCCTCTCCATCCACACTTGCCTCTACCACTATTTTCCCACTTCCCATTCCTTCACCATCACTTCTAGTAGTAGTCCCTACTAATGTGGCTCTTTCATTGGTGTCATCTAACCCCACACCTCTTATCCCCTCATAGTCACCTAAAAAGTTAATATAGAGTCCTTATAACCTCCTTCAAAGTCTAGCAATTAGATAAATTACAATCATTAGGTTTTGCTACTCTATGAGCACCCCATGATCAAGAAGTAGATAATGAAGAACATGGACATGTAATATCACTAGTGCATTATCCTACATATGAAGAAGAATGAAATGCAAAAATAATGAATGGATTAAAGTAAGGGTAAAGTGAGGAAATAGATAATAATAAAATAGAGGAAGAGGTAGAGATATAAAAGTCCAAAGTAATGATCTTAATAAGCTTGCATGAAGAATAAACTCCATTTGGAGCACTAGACCAACAATCCTCACTAATGAAGAAATATAAAGTATAAATAAGGTATTTTATTATTTTGATTATTTAATTACTATTATAGATACTCAAGCTATAAATTTTACACCTATCATTCCAAGGCCACCATTTTCTATTTCAATTTATTATTATATTCTTTCAACATCAACACAAATAATGGATCCAAAGAAAAGAGTCTATTTTAATAATTTTGTTTCAGTTTTTATTACTGATCCACAAGGGCCACTAGTCCCTGTAAAATCTTTAGCTTAATTGAAATTATAATTACCATAATTTTCACCTGTACAATCTAACACAATAATAGTTATGAAAACTCTAGTCCTAACTAAGTATGTGGCTAAGGTCATCCCTCAAAGGGAAACATCAAGATAGGAAAGAATTATTTAGTTATCCCTCTAATTCCTTATTCAAATAAGTGCTTCACTAACACCTCTAGTAATAACTCCACCTCCAATGATTACTCCACCTTGTACCTCTGAAGACCCAAGCCAAACTAAATAATAAGGGGAGCTTATTGTTACCTAATAATAAGGGGAGCATTATCCTAAGTGAGAAAATTCAAAGGAGAAGCAATTGTAAAATGTCCACATCATGAAATTCATTATCCATAGAGACTAAATAAAGATAGAAGACTAGAGTAATAGTAAACCATGGGAAATCAAGGAAAGGTTCTAGATCAAAATCAAGAGGAAATAGGGAGTGTTGTCACTATGGGAAGTTGGGTCATACAAAGAAAGAATGTTGGGATCTTCATAGAAAATTTGGCAAGGAACAATATAAAGGTAAAAATGAGGCAAACATAATAGGTGATGTAACACAAGATGCCTTGATTCTTTCTTTAGATAATATTAATGAATCTTGGGTTTTAGATTTAAGAGCTTCACTTCATGCCACTCCCAATAAACACTCTTTTAGAGATTATGTTCAAGTTGATTTTGGACATGTGTATCTTGTTGATGATGAACCTTGTAGTATTATTGTAAAAGGTAGTGTAAGTGTGAAATCACATAAAGGGAAAACTTGAGTGCTTAATGATGTTAGGCACCTTCCAATTTTGAAGAGGAATCTAAGTTTTATAGGACAATTAAGAAGTGATGATTGTGTGGTCACTTTTACTAGTGACTCATGGAATGTTACCAATAGTTCTCTAGCTATTTCAATAGGTGATAAGGTGGGTAATTTATATTTATCCACTATTAATACTAATGCATCTTGTGATTTAAATACTTTAGGTGGAGATTTAGCTATGTGGAATTATAGACTTCACCACATGAGTGATAAATGAATGCATATTATTCAATCAAAGGTAAAATTACTAGGTATAAAGGAAATAAAATTGGAATTTTGTGAGCACTCTGTGTATGGAAAATATAAATGGGTGAAATTTCTAAAAGTTGGACCAACCAAGAGAATAAGGAAGTTAGAGATTGTGCATACATATGTATGGGGACCTGTTCATGTATCTTCACTTGCTGGTTCAAGGTATTATATCACATTTATTGATGATACAACTAAAATACTTTGGGCTTATTGAATTTAACATAAATATTATGTATCGACACATTTAAGACATGGAGAGATTTAGTTGAGAATGAAAAAAATTAAATCTCAAGTGCCTCAGGTCAGATAATGGTGGGGAATACTGCAACAAGGCATTTGATAATTATGGCTCACTTAACAAAATCCATGGGGTAGAAGATGCTTTTAGGAACACCACAATAGAATGGTGTGTTAGATAGGATTAACATAACCATCATGGAATGTGATAGGAGCATGAGGTTGCATAAAGGATTAACATTATAGTTTTGGGAAGATGTAGTTGATATATTTGTTTACCTAATAAATAGAGGACCTTTAATATCCTTAGATGGTGGCATACTAGAGGAGGCATGGAGTGGTAAGAAGATTGACTATTATTTTATAAAAGTTTATTATTGTGAAGATTTTTCACATATTGATAAAAAGAATAGGTCCAAGTTAGAGGCTAAATCACATAAATGTAATTTCATTGGCTATGATACTAATGAATTTAGATTTTGTGATTTAGGAATTTGACTCAAGAGAGGATGGTTAGTATGGTGTTAGTTCCAAAATGAAAATAAAATGAAATAAACACTCTAATAGCATAAAATCTATAGGCCTAGACACTAAGGAAAGCTTAGTTAACAAAAATAAATGACAAACACAACTAAAAATTAAGGAATAAAACACAAGAATTAATTAACCTTCCTTGGATGCTTCAAATGGTTTTGTAGTAGTGGTTTGCTTGGTTTGTGCTCATGAGGTCCTTGGTAATGGAAGCTTGGCTACCTGCATCTCTCCTTGGCACCATTGGCTTATAGCTTGGCTTGGCTTGGAATAAATTTGGCATGGTAACCTTGCATTGTCAAGTCTTTTGAAGATATTTGAGGATAATAAATTTACACCAAAATAGCTTATAAATGATGTTGAGGCCTCCTATTTATATACTTTTAGATTTGGTCAAAATCAACCTCAATCATCCATATCAAGATTGAGATGTGCGGTTAAGGATTAATTCAATTTTTGGAATTAAGTTTGTAATTATCCTCATCATGACATTGGAATAAGGGGAAATTAAGAGGCATGGAGGGCATCATGGAAGGCATAGAGGACATGAATCCTGATATTTGTGGCATTTATGGCCTAGGGATGTCTTCTTAAGAAATGAGGTCACCTAATGATGTAGATATTACATATTCATTTCCAAAAATAAGTATTAAATAAGTTTCCATGTAATTCTTGATTAGTCTTTGATTTGGATTAATTATCTCTTAAGCATGATTAAGCACTTTGTGGACAAATTACTCAAATTGATCAAAATGCCTTGTTATTGGTTTAAAATTTGACTAAATTAGAATTGGAAGTCCACGTCAAATGCATTAGAACCATTATCCCATTTAGGATGTTACCAATATAAAATAAAAAATGCACACATCTTGTGTAAGAGATTTGATAGGAAAGAACAATCCAGAGCACTTAGGTTTAAAATTGGCATTTTGACTTGAACTAATCTGATCAAAGTTAGCTGGCCCATAAATTACATTGCCCCAATTGTGATACCCTAGCCAAAATTTTCATTTGAATATGTTAGTTTCACTTCATTTAGAATGTTTTAGTGTTTTTATGCCAAATTTTGCATTTTAAGTGGAAATTAGCCAAAACCCTAGTTGGAGGTTATTGATGGCTAGTTTTAGGTGTCTACAAATTTTAGTTATGGAATGAGTAAGATAAGAAAATCATCAAGAGTAAATATGTTATCTTCAATGAGAAAGTCATTTATAGGGAAAAGTTTTTGGATGATAAGCAAGAGAAAGCCAAGAAAGAATACATAGTGTTAGAGGACATAACAAATGAAAGTGTCCCAAAGGTATCAGTGTAGAGTGTGCAGGAACAAAAGAAACCCCAAACTCCTATTATGAGTAAATATACTAGAATAAGTAGACCACCTAAAAGGTTTTCCCCTTATTTTAATTATTTGTTACTTACTAATGGTGGTGAGCTAGAGAGCTTTAAAGAAGTAGTGCAAGTTGATGCCAAGGATAAGTGGGAGTAGGCTATGTATGAGGAGTATAACTCTCTCATGACAAACTAGACATGGGATTTGGTAAAGCTTCCAAAAGGTAAGAAGGAATTATAGAACAAGTGGGTATATAAGATCAAGGAGGAAGATGGAGGTAAAAATAGAAATATGGCTAGATTGGTGGTGAAAAGGTTTGTACAAAAGAAAGCTATTGATTTTGATGAAATATTTACTCCTATGGTTAAAATGACTTATATTATAATTATTTTGAGTTAGTTGTAGTGAAGTAATTGAATCTATAATAGTTGGATGTAAAGACTACTTTCCTTCATGGGGATTTGGAGGAGGAGATATACATGGAAAAACCATAAGGCTTTGAAGTTGCAAGCAAGGAAAAGTGTGTGTGGAAACTAAAAAGGAGCTTATATGGCCTTAAACAAGGTCCAAAGGCAATGGTATATTAAGTTCAAAATTTTTATGTTAACACAAGGATATTCTAGGTATCATTATAATCATTACATATATTTTGAGAAATTTGATAATGACAACTATATTATCTGACTTTTATATGTGGATGACATGTTAATGGTAGGTTTTAACATGCAAAATATAAATTTGCTCAAGAGATAGCTGGGATATTATTTTTCTATGAAGGATCTAGGTGATACAAAATAAATCCTTGGGATGAGATTAGCCAGAGATAGAAAGAATAAAAGTGTGACACTATCACAAAGAGAGTACATCAAGAAGGTAATAGATAGGTTTGGCATATAGAATGCTAAACCAGTTGGGACTCATTTGGTAAGCCAATTCAAGTTAACAAAGAAGAATGTCCCAAGATAAAATAATATAAGAATAACATGTCCAAGACACCTTAATTATCAGTGACTAATAGCTTAATGTATGCAATAGTGTGTATAAGGCTAGATATTGCCCATGTAGTGGGAGTAGTGAGTAGATTTATGAGTGATCTAGGAAATGAACATTGAAAATAAATAAAGTGGATTCTTATTTACCTAAGAGGGACCATAGATAAAGTGTTATGTTATGGTAGATCATAAGTTAATTTATAGGTATATGTTTATTATGACATGGTAGGTGATTTGGATGGTATGAGGAGCACTATCATGTATGTTTTCATTGTGGGTGGTATAATGGTGAGTTAGGTATCACATCTATAGAAAGTGATGGTAGTTTATACCATAAAGGCTAAGTATGTTAATTATATAGAATCAATAAAGGAGATGATATGGATATAGAGGTTGATGGAGGAATTGGGACACCAACAAGGAAAAAAAATACTTTTTAGTGATAGTAAAAGTGTCATTCACTTAGAAAAGAACTCAACATTTCACTCTAGGATAAATCACATTAAGTTGAGGTATCACTTCATATGGTTAGTATTTGAGGAAGACAAAATGAAGCTAGAGAAGATACATACAGATGAGAAACGTATAGATATGATGACCAAGATGGTCATAAGAGTGAAGTTGAAATTATGTTCAACTTCAATTGTTCTTCATGGATGAGGAAGATCAAGAATTAGAAATTGGCTCATTGGATGCAACAATAGGAAGTTGTGAATACTAACTTCAAGTGGGAGAATTTTTAAGTGTGAAGTCATTATTCAAAAACACTATTCACATGACACTATTAATGGGTCACTATTCATGAGTGACTATTCATGGATGAGATGGTGATGGTGACTGGGCATGTGAGGTGGCTTATAGGTGATGTGGCATATACCATAGGTTATCTTTAATTATTAGAAAGGTATGAGAGAGATGTGGGCCACATTTTTCCATGAGTCACATGTGTTTCCTTTTGTTTTTTCATGTGAGGAACATGTGGGGTGTATCTCTTGAGTGAAATAAGTAAGTGGGTGTGTGGGGTACAATTCTATGGAGGATCCACTACTTTAGTGCTTGGATAAGGATAAGAGATGAGTTAGTATATTTTGGTATTTAGTGGGTGAGTGGAGCACTAGGTTTGTTGCATATGAAATTGGAGGACAAAATATAGATTATCACATGGAGGTGGTGATGCTTTTGTATGAAGAATTTCCACTTTGTTTTGGACTATGCACAAAGTGGTAGACATTATTTAGTGACCACTTATGGATCCAATTATATTGTGGTGCAATATTCCTTTCTCCCCATATTCCTCCTCTCCTTCTTATATTTAATTCTATGTATGTAAAGGATGTATTCCTTTGGTAAGTAGTGTTAATGTAAGTGTAGAAAAAAGACTAGTATTTTGATTGTCCATAAGTTTAATTATAATGCAATTATTTGTATTGTGTTATTTCTAATTCTAATTATTTTATGTAATAATCATAATCTCCCTTTGTACATATGCAATTTCAATCTCACAAACATAACAACCTTTGAATCTATATGCTAAAGTTCACTATACTCTTGTTCCCTTGGACTCTTAAATATATTTGATTATTTTTGTACTTACATTATTTGTAAAACATTAGTTCCTGGTTCCTTATCCAACCCTTAGTTTAAAATATAATTTATAAATGTCTCATCTTATTTGATACACAAACCTTCTTTCCTTCCCTACCTTTCTTTCTTTTTTTGAGTTTATTTTGATCAATCCCACCTTATGTTAGATAAATCATCAATCTTTACATCTCAATTAGATATATATTAATATCATATCTAAAACATCCAAGGTAAAAAACTATTTATCTCACTATTATTCCACCAAGTTGTTTACAAAACCTAATACCCATTCAAATCATGCCTTAGAGTGAATCTTTATATAAATATACTAAAACATTAGAGGGTAACTCATAAGTTTCCATGGTTTTCATAAAAACCACATCAACAAAAATTTATTTGGTGTTATAAGGAGGGATTGAACCTCCACCTCTATTTATTTGAAAAATATTATTAGAATAACACTGGTTATACCCAAAAGATTAAAAAGGTCCACCTTAGATATTAACTTGTTATACCTAACCTTGTAAATCCATAAAAAAAATTAGGTTAGGTAAAGTTGTCTTGAGAGGATCATAGGCCTAATCATATTTCCCAAACAAATAACCCCATCTTCCTCTACACTTAATGGCCCAATCTTAGATAACTAGTTCTACTATTATCATCCCTGGAGATGTGCATGGTCTACCTAAAAACCTTGAGAATTATGTTCCTTCCTTCCTTCTCTCCTTCAGGATGTAGGAATACTGAAGAAAATGTAAAGGATTTCAAGACTACTTTAGGGATACTAAGTATAGTCTATAAAGGCATGACATGCAGACTCTTTCCATTCACATTTCAAGATGTTGCTTATGACTAGTTCTTTAATGTCCTAGAAGATTTAATCACATATTGGAATCAATATAAAACCACTTTTATGTCATATTTTGGATAGGTCACTATCCCAAGTGTCATATACCAACACTTTGAAATTATGAGGATAGAATTGAGTCAACCAATTTGAGTCTTTATTAAAATATTTTAAAAAATGTATAGCTAACTTAAGGCTACCTATAAACCCATCGAGGTGTTAGCCCTTTAAATGTACAAGAATTCCCTAGACCTTATGAATATTATCTTTCTCCATAGGGATCCTAACATTAACTCATTATCATTATCCTATGACGAAGCTATTAACATTGATATACAATTGAATCTCTAGTCAAAATATTTGGCTCCACTTCATATTAGTCTTGATTTTCTATCCCTCAACCCAATTCTAAATACTAATCAAAATGTTGTGGCCCAAAATTAGAACTAGGTGTGCACCCAATTTTTTTATTAACCCATTCTTATCCTAACTATAACCTTAGCTTCTTGAACAATACTATGTCTATATCCAACCATTAAAATTATAATAAATATTTGATATTAGTCAATGATGCTACTACATAGGGTACTATTGTTGATTATACAAAATTAGAATTGGATTCCATCCAAAAAATGGTACAAAAGTTAAACAATGAATTCCTGAGCATGTAGAAGTGAATGGGAAACACCATGGGACATAATTCCAATCATAACTTTGAATTTTAGAGGTAAATTAGGCCTTTCAATAGACTTGGAAATAATATAAATCAACAACCATCTAATAAAATACCAAAGATAAATATATTGGAAACATCCCTCCCTAATTGGTGCTAAGTTCATAACACAACACAACATGGTGAACTAGAATGCATGGAGTTATGCACTACCTTTGAGATCCTTCATAAGTTTTTACAAACCAACTAACATCTTATTCTACCACAAATCTTTTTAGCACAACCATGGTCTTTGAGACATGATTTCCCATTCCTAGTGGAGGATGATAATGAACTTAAGTATAATATAGATGAGATCCATGTTTTTCAATAGTTTCAAAGGAAAAATTACAATTTTAGGAACACATAGCCTACTACTTCCATAACTCGAAACAATAATGCTACTACTCCTCTGAATCATAAGGCCAATAATAATCTACCCCCTTTAATAGGGAATGATCAATTATAGAGTGTAAAGCCATAGAGAAAATGAGGGTATAATACTTTTGAAGATATGAATAAGATCAAGGCTAATATCAATTTTCATGAACTAACCTAGTTAACCAAATAGAGAGAGTTTCTACTCAAAACTTTAAATAAGATATCATCTACTAAAAAAATCACAATCTACACATGCAAATGTGGTTGTATATAAGGACAAATATGAGGTAGCATATTTTATGTTAATTGTCAAAATATTTATAAATAATGTGTAAACTTTTTTGGTTGGCTCAAGTGCCTCAACTAATTTGATTCCCTAGTTATTTACAATAAACTGGGTTTGATCCCCCAAATGTCAAAAAGAGTGGTCTTACAACTAGATAGGTCTTCTATCCTATATGTTGGATAATTGATGAATGTACACATCTAGTTTGCATTAGAGCCACATGTATAAAAATACATAGATATCCTAGTCATATAAATTCCATATGTTTATTTATTATTATTGAGTCATGACTAGTAAAAGACACTGAATGGGTACATGGCCACTGATTTCTCACACACATGGCCACCTTGGAAAGAAGTAGCTAACCAGATTTGAGTAGGTTGAGAATCAAGGATTAAGTATATGGTCATAAGGTAAAATGATAAGAATGAAAATGTTGACTTTGTAGCCTCACATATATGTGTTTACACATTCACTACCAAGCAAAAACCTTCCTTCTCAGTTATGGACTCTCTAATTAGATGCAACTGTTGAGTTGTGGAACTAAAAGCTTCACTAATGAGCTAATGTGGAGGTTGTTGGGCTTACATAGTAACTGGCATCGGTCAAAACCAACCGACATCAGTTAGGGGTTGACTAATATCAGCAGAATCAGTCAAAACCAACCAACATTGGTGAGGGGTTGTCCGGCATTGGTCATCTTTAGACTGACACCGACTTTTGTGCGTTTCTAGAATTGCTATTTTTAGGAGAATAGTTAGTTTGCATGTAAAGACTAAAACTAGTCTTGAGTTTGTTTTTCTAATTATTGTTTGCTTTGAAATTCTATTTAAGAGACCCATGGGGTAGTATTGTAATTTGAGCAAGATAAGCAAGATCAAGAAGATCTACAAGAATCAAGAAGATTATTAAAAATCTTGTTCCATGATTGCTAGAATATAATTTAGTAATTGAGTTGGTTGTAATTGATAGAGAGAGAAATCTTGAGGGAGAATTATTGTACATCTACGAGGTGTGAGGAGAAAGAGATTTCTTCATTGTATTTCCTTCTGGAAGAGTTTAATACAGATTGGTTGTTTCTTATATCTCCTATTATTTGTTGTTTCTGATTTCTAGTTACTTATTACTTCTAGTTTCAATTCCATGTTTAGTTGCTCATACAAAAGTAATCAATTGTACTCTAAAATCTTAACAACTGGTATTAGAGCATGTTAGTGTTTTTTGATTACAGAATTCACTCACAAGGGTTTCTGATTGAGTGGGAGCAAAGCAATGGCAAAAGAAAGTAAACTAAGAATGGAGAAATTCAATGGCAAGAATTATCAATTATGGAGGATGTAGATTGAATATTATCTATGTCAGAAAGATCTATATTTACCATTGGGTGGGGTTTCAAGGAAGCCCATAGATATGGAAGATGAAGAATGGAATGTTCTTGATAGAAAGGCTCTTGGATCTATAAGGTTGAGCCTAGCAGCTTCTATGTTTTCCAACTTATCACAGGCAAAGACAACAATAGAGTTAATGGATACTTTGGTAAATTTATATGAAAAACTCTCAGCTTCGAATAAGGTATATCTTATGAAGCAATTATTTAATTTGCAAATACAGGAAGGTGGATCTATATCTAGTCATCTTAATGATTTCCATATAATAGTAAATCAGTTAAATTTAGTCAAAATAGTTTTTGATGATGAAATTAAAGCTCTCTTAATCTTATGTTCTTTACCTAAAAGTTGGCATAGTTTGGTAATGGCAGTTATTAATACTACATTTGCTTCAAATATCTTGAAAGTTGATGATGTTGTTAGTGTAATCTTGAATGAAGAAATTTGCAGGCACGTAAAGAAAGATTTTTGGTTGAAGGATAACAAAGAAAATCAGCATGAAGGTAATAAAGAAGCAAAAGTTGCAGGTATTGTTGCACAGGATGCTCTTATATTTTCTTTGGATAATAAAGTAGATTCATGGGTTTTAGATTCTAGTGCCTCTTTCCATGCAACCCCAAATAGAGAATTTTTCAATGATTATGTCCATGGAGATTTTAGAAAAGTTTATTTAGGTGATGATGAGCCTTGTAAAATTGTTGGCAAAGGAAAAGTGTAACTGAAATTGTAGAATGGCAACACATGGGTGTTGAAGGATGTCATACATGTACCCATCCTTAAGAGTAATTTGATTTATACAGGAAAGTTGGGTGATGAGGGTTGCACAGTAACTCTCATAGCAAAATCTTGGAAAGTTTCTAAGGGTGTACTTGTATTAGCAAAAGGTAAGAGAGTAGGTACACTTTATCTATCTACTTGTATTACTGATTATTCTCCTTCTGTTTTATCTAATTCAAATGTAGATGCAAAGTTGTGGCACTGTAGGCTTGGTCACATGAGTGAGAAGGGAATGAATGTTCTTAAGTCAAAAGGTAAGCTTTTAGATTTGAAAAGCATAGATCTAGATTTTTGTGAGCATTGTATTTTTAGGAAAAAGAAGAAAGTGAGGTTTCTCAAAACTAGGTCAGCAAAGAAGAAGCACAAGTTGGAGATTGTTCACACAGACGTGTGGGGACCAACTCAGGTAGCTTCTATTGGAGGATCATAGTATTATGTTTCTTTCATTGATGATGTTACAAAAAAGGTATGGGTTTATTACATAAAGAGGAAATCTAATGTTTTTGACACATTTAAGAAATGGAAAGCTTTGGTTGAGAATGAAACAAGTTTGAGATTAAAGTGCCTTAGATCTGAAAATGGTGGTGAGTACTGCAGTAATAAATTCAACAATTACTATTCTATGACTAGAATATGTAAGGAAAGGATGGTTCCAAGGACACCTCAACAAAATAGAGTTGCTGAAAGGATGAATAGAATAATAATGGAGTGTGCATGGAGTATGAGGTTGCATGCTAGTTTGCCCTTACAGTTTTGGGTAGAAGCTATAGATACTGTGGTTTACCTGATTAATAGAGGACCTTCTACTACACTGGATGGTGGAATTCTAGAAGAGGCTTGGATAGGTAAAAAGGTATATCTTTCATTTCTCAGAGTTTTTGGTTCTGAACCTTTTGTGCACATTGATAAAGAAAATAGAAAGAAGCTGGATGCTAAATCTATGTGGTGCACTTTCATTGGTTATGGTTTTAGAGATTTCAGATTCTAATTGTGGAATTTAGAAACTAACAAAATTATTAGAAGTCATGATGTAGTTTTCAGTGAGAAGGTGATGTATAGTGATCAGCTCAAGAGGCTGAATAATTCTGAGCAGGGCAATCTTGATTTTGAAGAGGTTATGATCCAAATGAGCTCGCGGGTAAAAATCATCACTCACAGAAAAACATAGAGACCAACGTCGATTAGGTGGAAATCAACATTGGTCAGGTGGAGACTGATGTTGGTCAGGTGGAAATCAACATTGATCAGGAGGAATTGACATCGGTCAGGTGTAGACCGGCATCGATCAGAGATGATCAGGATCAATCACTATCAGAAGAAAATTTGGGCAGATAGCAAGTTATAAATGAGTCTCAAATGCCCATAAGGAGGTCTAAAAGGGTAAGTAAACCTCCAATTCATTATTCCCCTTCTTTATACTACTTATTGCTCACTGATGGTGGAGAACCATAAAGTTTTGATGAGGCAATGCAGGTAGAATCTAGGAAACAGTGGGAGCATGGCATGAATGAGGAAATTGATTCCTTGGAAGAGAACCATATGTGGGATTTGGTTGAGTTGCCAGCTGGAAAGAAAGCACTGAAAAACAAATGGGTATACAGGTTAAAGGAAGGAGAGAATGGATAAATGAGACATAAGGCCAGGTTGGTAGTAAAGGGACTTGCACAGAAACTAGGTATTGATTTTGGTGAAATTTTTTCTCCTATAGTGAAGATGACTTCTATTTAGACTGTATTGTCTTTAGTTGCTATTGGGGATTTGCATCTTGAGCAGCTTGATGTTAAGACAACATTTCTTCATGGAGATCTAGATGAAGAGATATATATGGATTAGTTGGAAGGTTTTAAGGTCAAAGGTAAGGAGAAACTTGTGTATAGGTTGAAGAAAAGCTTATATGGTCTTAAACAAGCTCCAAGACAATGGTATTTGAGGTTTGACAGGTTTATGATAGAGCATGGCTTTAGTAAATGTCAATCTGACCATTGTGTTTATTTTAATAGATTAGATAATGGTAGTTATATTATCATGTTACTGTATGTAGATGATATGCTTGTTACAGTTTCACACATGCAGGAAATTATTGAGCTTAAGGTAAAATTAGCTCACACATTTGCCATGAAGGATTTAGAAGTAGTAAAGAAAATCCTTGGCATGAGTATTAAGAGAGATAGGAAAAATCATAGTTTGATTTTGTCTCAAGAGGATTATGTGAATAAAGTGTTGCAGAGGTTCAATATGTAGGATGCAAAATTGGTAAGCACACCTATGGCTGAACACTTCAAGTTGAGCAAAGAACAGTGTCCTAAATCACATGATGAGGTTGAGTACATGAGTAAAATTCCATATGCTTTAGTAATTGGGAGCTTGATGTATGTAATGGTATGTACTAGACTAGATATTGCCCAAGTAGTGGGAGTTGTCAGCAAGTTTATGGCCAATCTAGAAAAGGAACACTGGAAAGCAGTTTAGTGGATTCTCAGATATTTAAGAGGGACCAATAGTAGGCATTTATGCTATGGAGGGTCAAACACTTCTCTACATGGGTATGTAGATTCAGATATGGCAGGTGACTTGGATGGTAGGAGAAGCACCATAGGATATGTGTTCACTGTTGGTGGAATGGTGGTTAGTTAGATTTCAAAGTTGTAAAAGGTTGTTGCCTTGTCTACTATAGAGGTAGAATACATTGCAGTCACAAAGGCTAGTAAGGAAATGATTTGGATGACTCAGTTCATGGAAGAGTTGGGAAAGGAGCAAGAGAGTTGTAGATTGTATAGTGATAGTCAAAGTTTAATTCATTTGGCAAAGAATTTAGCCTTTCATTCAAAAACCAAACATATATAGCTTAGGTACCACTTCATTAGACAGGTATTGGAGGATGGACAGTTGAAGCTAGAAAAAATGCATATGGATAAGAACCCTGCTAATATGTTAACAAAGCCAGTAATAAAGGAGAAGTTGAATCTTCATTCAATTTTTTTTGGTCTTCAAGATTAAACTTGAAGAGGGAGAAACAAGCCAGAGATGTTTAAAGGATGTTGTTGTACAGGTACAGGTGCAGCTATTTATCTCCAAGTGGGAGATTGTTGAGTTATGGAGCTAAAAGCTTCACTAATGAGCTAATGTGGAGGTTGTTGAGCTTACAAAGTAACTAGCATCGGTCAGAACCAATTGACATTAGTTAGGGTTCAACCGACATCGGCAAAATCAGTCAGAACCAACTGACATTGGTTAGGGGTCAGCCGACATCCGTAATCTTTAGACCGACACTGACTTCTGTGCATTTCCAGAATTACTATTTTTAGGAGAATAGTTAGTTTGCATGTAAAGACTAAAATTAGTCTTGAGTCTATTTTTCTAATTATTATTTTCTTTGCAATTCTATTTAAGAGACCCATGGGGTAGTATTGTAATTTGAGCAAGATAAGCAAGATCAAGAAGATTTGCAAGAATCAAGAAGATTATTAAAAATCTTGTTCCATGATTGCTAAAATACAATTCAGTAATTGAGTTGGTTGTAATTGATAGAGAAAGAGAGAGAGAACTCTTGAGGGAGAATTATTGTACATCTGTGAGGTGTGAGGAGAGAGAAATTTCTTCATTTTATTTCCTTCTGGAAGAGTTTAATATAGATTGGTTATTTCTTGTATCTCCTATTATTTGTTGTTTCTGATTTCTAGTTACTTATTACTTCTAGTTTCAATTATGTGTTTAATTGCTTATATAAAAGTAATCAATTATACTCTAAGATCCTAATAGCAACAAGATCAAAGAAGGGTTCAAGCATTGGAGTATCCATAATTGACCTAGATGAGAAGTAATATAGAGCTATCAATAAGTTAAAATTACCTTACACCAATAATAAATATGAGTATGAAGCATTAATCCAAGGTTTACAGTTCACATTGAAGCATAATGTCAAGTAGTTTCAAATGTTTGGTTATTCAGAGCTGGTTATTAATAACATCAAAAATAAATATCAATGTAAACTCACTTATTTGATGAATTACAAGCATTGCCAATGGGATAAAATAAAATTATTTTAAGCATTTAACATTAACGCCATCATGAGGGAAGGAAACTAGATGATAGATTAACTATCAGCTTCAATTTCTAATCTGGCATTGCTCCAAAAATATAAAATATAGAAATTATTTATGGAGTTGGTTCCTTATCCCTATATCTTAGATAATGTGGATAACTTTAAAGTATTTGAGGATGATCAATATATAGTCTAATTTATGAATAATTATGGAGCCTTTGAGTCTCATATAATAGGTGAAAATGATGTTAAAACCATGCATATTAAAGATTTAGGAGAATATGGTGTATTACAATTGAAAGATAACCATATCCCCATGGGGATGGTTTACCTAGAGTTAAATTTTGGTGTGGACCTACAAACTCAAAATAAAAAATAGTTTAAAATGAATGAGTCTAATTTTTCCTAGGAGAATCTAAGCATTGATCAACGTCCCTAATATATACTATTAGAGAGTTGTCAATGATGTCATGGTGATGTCATGTAGGTTTCTAGGTGAGTGGATGAAGTGTCTTGATATTCTATGTGATAATGACAAAGTGCGTAGTATGATTGCACTAATATGCTTGAAGTTGGCTTGGTTGATCTTCTATTTTGGCATGGTTAGGAATGCTTAAAGATGAGTATGGTGATTTTAGGTTATGTAATAAGTCCTATTATAGGTCAAAGATGTATTTAATGCTTGTGTGTATGAATGAAAATCATCTAGTTCTTTATTTTTTTCATCTAAACATTTTGGGTCTAGTCGTATAAAATCAAAATAGGTAGTTTATTGATGTCACCACTGCCACGTGTGGATGAATCAGGTGGGGTTGGTCTTATGGTTATGAATAAATTTGTGCCTAGTTATTATTAAATAAGTTTTAGGTCATGCTACTAAGTGAAACATAAGATATGTAAGTGCAAATTTGGGCTCCTAGGTAGTTTGGTAGTGTTTTCCCATACTTAGCCAAATTTGTAATGTGGTAAGAAAAGCTGAGTAAGCATTTTGATGTAGTCATATTTCACATGTGTAGTAGTTTAAGGATAAGTTAATCATATGGGTTTGTTAAATTTTGTGTTTAGTTAATATTATATAAATTTTAGGTCATTAAATTAAGTGCATCAAAATATATGCATGTGTGAAGTTGGCCTTCTAGGTAGTTCTTGACATAGTTGGCTCTATGGTAGAAAAATTTGAGTGAGCAAATTAATGGAGTTATATCTCATATGAATGAAGGTTTCAATATTATTTTGATACATGGATTACCCTATGAAAAAATATCATATGTCTCATATTTTAGGTCATGATATTGATCAAGGAAAAAATTATTAATGAGCAAAGTTGGCCTTCCAGGCAGATAATAATGGTCCCCATACTTAGCCAAATTTGTGAAAGGTAAAGACCAGGACCAAATAGAGATCCTATGACTCATGGTGTTCATAAAAATCAATATTATTGGATCATATTTATTCAAATTATAAAAAAAATCATTGGTTAATGAATTTAAAGATTGAGCTCCTTACAAAAGGATCAATGGAGCGTGTTTGTTCCAAGGTGTTAGGAAGCAATGAGATAAAGACAAGTGTTTGATATTTAATGTTGAGCAGAGGTAAAAACCAAGATTATTCATAAGGTCAATGGTGAGTGGGTGTTCATACTAATAAAGATAAATGGTGCATATTAAATTCAATAGGTCAAATTTAAATTTGTCTAGCATGGCTAAAATGAAGATAATATTGAAGAGATCAATGAAACATATGAGGTCAAAGCTTTCAGATTGCATGAGATGAGGTTAACTATTTGAGGTTTAAAATTTGGTTATTATAAAAATATGAGTTAAATTTAAAATAATATATATTATTTTTATTTTATCTAATATGCAAGGGCATGAGATGAATTTTAAATGATCAAAGTTTAACTATGACCGTTTGGATTTAAATATTCAAATTTGTGAAGGAAAAACTAGTGCTTAGTTTTTATGTTATATATTTTGATCTATTTAGAATTTTCTCATGGTGTAAAAAGATAATTTGTAGAGTAATC
The DNA here is from genome assembly GCA_037957365.1 of Torreya grandis. Lineage (NCBI taxonomy): Eukaryota > Viridiplantae > Streptophyta > Pinopsida > Cupressales > Taxaceae > Torreya > Torreya grandis. Next base: position 1,268,917 of record JARHVA010004534.1, read on the forward strand.
CAAGGTTAATATTTAAATATATATTTTAATATATGAAATTATGTAAATTTAAAGATATTGAGGTTCAAAGTTGACTATGTGTTCGTGCATGTTCTACAAGTAACCTGAGAAGGGTATTTGAGATGTGATTATTGGTAGCTCAATTTTTAATGGTGAAATAGACATTGAATTATGTTTTATACTTCATTAGTATCATATGTGTGCATAATTAATGTTTTAAAAACCATATGTAGTATGAACCAAGGGTTAGAAGTTGACTATGTTTTCATTTTTGATGACTATGTGTATAAAAAGATGTTTGAGATAATTGAGTGTTAATAGAAGAGTGATATTATGGATATTGGAACTTAAAGGGGACCCATAGATAATATTTCATGGGTAAATTTTTTAAAAATTATTCCTATGTTCTTAGTTTGCTTGATGAAGTGCTAAATGGATTAATAGGTCTCCATGAGACCTATAAGAGCTATAAGGGCCTAATTGAAGGATGTAACTATTTAAGGGTGACCCATAGATTTTATGGAAAACTTATGATTTTTTTTTGATCTATGTCTTTTTATGTTAGAATAATTAAGGGATAAGGTATGCCTAATGGCTGACCAAGGTGTTGATAATCATTAATGCTCTATAAATAGTGAAACCAAAGATGGTATTGTTTAGATTTAAGAGAGGCTTCTGTGTGTGATTTAGAGTGAAGGGTTGAGAGGTTAAGGAGATTAGGTGTGCCTAGTGGATGGGTTATTTAGAAGAAAAGATAAAATTTTATGTGTATGACCATCTGTTCATGTTATTTCTATGGTGATAGAGTTGTCATTAAGGAGTGAAGAGTGATCCAAAAGGTGGTTTTAGATGCACTAATTGTGTAGAGTTGAATAAAGTTGATGTAAAATGTATCTCTATCAGATTGGCAAGAAAACAATGTTATAGTATATTTTATATTATTAGACGTTGTTGTGGTTTCTCGACATCTAGGGGGTTGTAGTCTCCTTGTAATAAAAAACTTACTAAAAGTTTAGTTGTTGTGGTTGCTCAACTAGACAGGTGTTATAGCACTTTGTGGGATTATAATCTCACTAAATAAGGGATAGTAGTTCCTTGATCATTTGTATCTAGTCTAAATTAGTTATTTTTATTATACTATAGTAGTCCAATTACAAGTTCTGGTGGGTTTTCTCCCCCAAGAGGGTTTTCCACATATGTCATATGTTATGTGTTTGATCTTGAATTATCTCTCTTATTCATTGCTATGAATGATATGTATCCTTCATGAAATGATTGTGGTAATTTATTAATAGTTTAAAAGGATTGAAATTGAACTTGGATTGTTTAGGATCACTAATTCACCCCCACTCTCAGTGATTGTACCTCTAACAATTGGTATCAAATTAGGTCCTTTGGTAAAGGCTTGACATCTTAAAGATTATCTAAGGTACAATATGGGTAGTCATCAAGGAGGTTTCTCTACTAAGAAATCATATATGTTTAATGGATCAAATTATGATTTTTGGATTACAAGGATGAGGAGATACATTATGTACCTAAGGTTTTATGTATGGCAATATTTTATGGATGGTTATGTTTCTTCTACTACTCCATATAGTACTATAGACAAGAAGCTGTTTGAGAATAATTCTAAGGCAATGAGTGTTATTACTTGTGGTCTTACATAGACTATGTTCACCAAGGTAATCCATTGTAAATTTTATAAATAAACATAGGCTAAATTTTAGATCACTCATGTAGGAGATTCAAAGGATAAGTTGGCAAAGTTGCAAACTCACCGAAGATAATTTGAGTCTTAAAATAAAGGAGGAATATTATGTGGCATCTTTTCTATAAAGATTTGATGAGATTTTTAATATCATAAAAGGTATTAGAGATAACCTTAAAGAGGTTGATTTAGTTCAAAAGGTATTTAGGTCTCTATCTCTCAAGTTTGATCCAAAAAGTATCGGTTATAGAAGAAAGTCATGATCTTACTCAATAGAAGATGGATCAATTACATGGCACCCTTATTGCCTATGAGGTGAGAGTAAATGATGATATACCACCAAAGAGGGAAGCATATTTTAAGACTAAAATGAAGTCAAAGAAGAAGTTACAAGGTAAGAAACCCAAGGAGGATGACATTTTTGATATTGATGAGGATGAACCAATTGCTTTGTTTACAAGGAAATTAAAAATAGGTTTAGGAAAGTATAAGGTAAACTAACCTTAAAATGCTTCTATTGTGGAGAGATAATATTTTTTTATAGAAAGTTACCTCATAAGCATGATGATTAATAATATGGTGAAGACCAAGATGAAGACAAAAATACATACAAGAAGAAAGGATTCAGAAAGTATAACAACAAGAAGTCCTTTAAGAACAAGAAGAGTCTTTACACCAATAAAGATTGTAGCTCATCATATGAGAGTGAAGAAAGTGAATTATAAGATTATCATGAAGATGATGGTCCTATTGAAGATGAAGCTCTTTTCATGGCTAAGGAAGGAAGTTGTTTACATAAAAAGGAGTCTAATTGGAGTGATTTAGAAGATGATGAATATGAGGTAGACTGTGAGACTAGATTAATGAATAACCTTGAATAATTCAAGATTGAGTAGAATATTAACAAGAAGATGAAGTCACAAATCAAGGAATATGAGGAGCAATTTAGTGTCTATGAAGAAATAATAAATGAAGACACCAAGGATCATAAATATATGGTCAAGCATCTTAGTTTTCAGTTGAAAATCCTATCTACAAGCTTGAAAGCTAAAGAAGATGAATGTTCAAAGTATGTAATTGAAAATGAGTCATTGAAATCTAAGTTATAGAAGACATCTATTAAGGTGAAGTCATTTGTGAGATTTCAAAAGAGCTCAAGTGATCTAGACAATATTTTGAATGGTCAAAATCATGCTAGTGATAGAACTGGTGTTAGATATGAAGAAAAAAAGAATGTAAATCAAGACAAGATGAATATTAATGTGAATAATTACAATCATACTTTAAAGATAAATCATTAGACAAGGAATGAAGGATCTAGAAGAATGAAGACAAATTAGATCAAATAACCAAATGTCATAAGGTATGCAAGTTTCAATGGTTAATGTTAGACATGTAATAAATTTGGGCATAAATATGGAGAATGTAAGAGACCTATTATAAATGATTTTTCATGGAAATATGATGGGGGTCATCAGTAAAAAAGTGTGAACAAAGCTAAGTACTTCATTTTCCTTAATGTGGGACACTTTAAAAACCATTATCCATATAAGTCTAGATAAATGGAGTCCTCTTCAAAAAGAGGAGGTTGTTTCATTTGTCATGACATAGGACACATTGCATGTTTTTATCCAAATAAGGTAAGACAAGCTATGTTTCCATCTAGGAGTATGGTTTGTTACAAATATGAATAGAGAGGTCACATTGCTAGGTTCTATAAGCAAAGGCTTACAAAATAGAATGGGTTTAATTAGGCTCCTAAAATGCAAAAATGAAGGAAAGTTAATTCATGGAAACTAATGGTGGTAAGTGAGAGTCATGATGAGTCTACTGGTCCAAGTAATTTGTTTACTATGGTGGAGAATGATATAGAAGTTGAAGAGTGCCAATGGATCTCATTTTTTGCTCACATTATGAATAAAGAGACCAAGCTCAAGGAGAAGACCAAGGTTCTAGTTGAGGTTAGTTATGAGGTATGTATGGATCCAAATTAACATCCTACTATTGTTGAGAAAGTATCATGTAAATAACATCAGTTGTTAGTGCCTAGTGTTGAGGTTTTAAACTACAAGATGGAGTCTTAAGATGAAAATGTATGTCATAAATATATGCTATCTGCATGTATTATCAATTCAATCCTAAAATAAAATGAGAATCTTGTAGTGGTTGATCATGTTGCTTCTCTTAATCCTAAGAAGAAGAATAAGAACTACAAGTATTAGATGATCAAGGAGAAAAAGGAATATGAGGATTTGTGGGCAACTACTTGTTTCACATTATTCTAGGACATTATGAAGTAGGGTGTCTCTATCTATGCTTCTTAAGAGACTCTTTTTAGTGGAGAAGCATGTGTTGCTATGTATGTAATGTCTATACGGTCAGAATGGGTGTTTTTAGGTGGTCTAATGAGATTGATGCAATGTCAAGAATATTTTGATGCTCAAAAAGTTTTGGCTTAAGGGCAAGTAGGATTAAAATGGGTTATAGGAAATCAAAGTTTCCAAAGGTATGGAGGCTCAATTTTTGGTCCAGAAGTGTGTGATGGTTGTCTCCAAGTGTGTAATAATTTTCATAGGAAGGTGTTGACTAGAGAGAGGTTTGTTGAATCTATTTGTTTTAAGATTCTAGGGTTTTGGGATATGATATAAAATTAGTTTTCCTTATGATTTGAGTCCTAGGACTTACTAATAAGTTTAATGTGCCAAACAGTTTGTCAAAACAAGCTTCATATAGATTTGAATGTTTCTTGAATAACTCATGGAGTGTTTACAATTGGTGGATTCACATGAGGTACATGACCTTTAGGTTCTAATTTAGTATCACTAAAATAGAAGGATAAGGGACTATTTTAGATGTTATGGACTTATGTACCTAAATTGGATGGGAGATAATCTTTGAAAATGAATAGTTTTTGGGTTCTATGTAAGTTTCACATAGAGAGTATGGTAATAATTTGGATTTATTCTTCATTTATTATATTGGAGATAATTTAAAATTATAAAAAATTTAATAGTGTATGTGTATTATTGATATTTGTTTTTTAGTTGGACTATAGATAAGTCCAAATTATCTAAACTAGCCCTTAATATGTGAACTACACAAACATCTCTATTAAAAGTATGTATTTTTGAAAGAGTATTTTGATAATGCATTATGTCCAAACCTCATGATTATGATTGGGATATAATTTAATCAACATCATAAGATGGATAAATGTTACATGTATGAAAATATGGATGAATAATTTTAGTGGAAGTACCTTTAGTAGAGACGCCCATATTATTGAAACTATGAGGGGACATTGATAAAGGTTATTTAAATAATTTGGATAACCCATATTAATTTTAAGTGAAGTCATCTTATGTGTAATTAGATTAATTAAAATTTCATGGGGAAGAATATTATAATCATCATAATAATCAATAAAATGAGTGGTCATATCTCATGAAAGGAGATAATGAGGAAGCCATTCTAAAATGTAAGGATATAATCGAGTGGTATTAGAAATGTTTTACAATTATTTGGATTATTCATCATCAAAATATAACGGAGTGACATGTAGATCAAGTGAAATAATTTAGATAACCCATATTAATGTTAAGTGAAGTCATCTTATGTGTAATTAGATTAATTAACATTTCATGGTGAGGAATATTATCATCATCATCAATAAAATGAGTGGTCATATCTCATGAAAGGAGATAATTAGGAAGCCATTCTAAAATGTAAGGATATAATCGAGTGGTATTACAAATGTTTTACAATTCATTGGGTTATTCATCATTATAATCCAAGGGAGTGACATGTTGATCAAGATTCATGTTTATTAACTCAATAATTGGTGGACTATTAGTATGAGTAATGGTGGGGATGTGATGTTAGGATTAAGGATTAGGAAGGTGAATGATCTAAGGGTTGGGACCAAATTAATGTTTGTAATATTTTCCATTATGTATGAACTTGATGCATTGGATACTGTAATATGCAATATCTCTCATGTGGAAATTCCATGGATGACCTAATATCATGTTATTAGAAATTGGAAGATATAAAGTCATAATCTTGGTGTAGATTATTTTGGGTCTGATAGTGAGAGGGATTCAAATGCAACCAAGAGGCTTTTGATTAATTTTATCAAATAAAAACCAAGTAATTCTAGTTTGATTAATATTATATTTGGAGTATCTAATTTATTAGAGTATAAAAAGGGAAGTAACATTAATTTCAAAGCCTTTATACACTGATTTTTTATTATTAAGGTACTTTTAATCCCAATATTAATAAAGAGGAGTGGGTCATCAACTTGAAAAATAATTTCATCATTAATCATATCTTTTTTAGGAAACACTATAGAGGTTTTTATAGAGGGAGAATATTGAGAAATGGTTTAAATAGCATGAAATTCCATAGGTGCAATAACTTTGGAGGTTGGGATAAACACTTTAAATTCACCAGATGGGAGATCTTAAATGTCTTATAATTATTGTATGATAAACTTGTGATGATAAGTAGAATTTCAAACTAATTTAATTAAAGGGATTTTTTAAGGCATATATTTGAGCTCATATATAATTTTCCATTATGTTTTAGAGGTAGATCTAGAATGAGGCTTAGATTTATTATTAATAATGTTTTTAGTGGGAATGAAAGAACTAGGTTAAGGCTCTGATCGTGGAGTTAGTTCAACACTAGCTGGTTGAACCAAAGATGAAGTATTATTTGTTGTAGTATCTATTTTTGATTTCAAAACATGCCCCATTCTTAGTATTAAAATAGGGACCCTCCTTTTTTTATTTAGAGCTTGGTCTTGTTCCTTTCAAGAGTTCATTATGGTTGTTTGACCTTCTTGAGATTCCATTCTACTAGATGTGAAGATTTAAATATAAATGTGATTCATTGTTTTAACCAAGCCTATAGAATTAAATATGTATTATAAAACACTTAGAAATTCAAGTCTTGGGTTTCTTTAATTTTAATATCTAAATTTGCATAAGTATGATAAGTCTTAGTTTGCTTGTGTTTTGAAACACATTTTATAGCTCCCTTTTAGACTATTTCACCTTAAGTTTATGTAAACTATCTAACTTTTCTAAGTTTTATTGCTTCTTTTCCTAATATATTTGATCCACTTTATTTCATTTTGATTAATAATGGCTAAATGTTTATAATTATTTATCCTTTTACTTAGTATATTTTCATTAAAATGGATGAAATTGGATATGGATTGATTATGTTACTAAGTCACTATGTAGTTTTCATTTTATATACTTATTTAATTTTTATCTTTTGCCTTAGCTATTTTATTCAAATTTACTTAGTCATTGGATTTTAAATCAAATATTATTGATTGGGATTCATTTATTCTTCACCTTTAGATAGCTAGAGTATTTGTTGTGCCTCTTGGTGACTTCCTACAACTCCTAATGACCTAGACCCATTTGATAAAGATTTTTGGCACTTAGTTGATTTTTCAAAAGTCACTCAAAGATAAATATCACTTTTATTCTCAATATAACTCAACCATTACTCTTAAAAATATTTCTTGGTGCCACATGTAGATCTTTTGATAACCTAGACTTTCTCAAAATAAATTCATCACTTAATAATTTTTTGACTTTTACATCAGCCATTTTTATTTAAATTTCTTAACAATTGATTTTAAAATCAAAGTTAATGACTATGTCCTTTATATTATACCCACATGTTCCTAAGTTTGTCTTGACACCACTTGGTGAATTCTCATGGCTCTTGACAACTCTAACCCATCTAAAAGAGACTTTTGACACTTAGGTGATTTCACAAAATTTAATCGCAACTACATGGCACATTTCTACTTCTTAAAAATACTTAGTTGATTCTTCAAAGTTTTCTTAGTGAAATGTTTCATTCTCCTAGTGGACCCATACCTATTCAAAAGTCTTTTAAAGACTTAGTCTATTTTATTAAAGGTTTCCCAATGAGATAATATTTTCAATGATGATCCAAGATGGTAGATTAATAAGATGATGCCACATGGCATAATCTCACTGCTCCACTATCTTGTATACGTATATAATAGTGTAATGCATCTAGGATAATGGGTCATTAATATCATGTTACATGTCATCATCTCATTATTCCACCATCTTATAGATGTTCTTATAGAGAATGGATCCTCCAGATAAGTAGGTGAGTGGCATAATACCATGTGGTAAAATGCTGCTACTATATAACCCCATAGTAGTTTGTGTAAGCTTAATGACAATGTTAGATTCCTAGGAAAGTGGGTGAGTGAATTGATGATCCATGTAATTCTTTTTGAGTATTGTCATTAATTTCATAGGTGTATCTTGTGAACATGGATGATAAAGGTGACTAAGCCTAGCTGGCAATGTGTAATGTGGAAAGAGGAATTGAGAGAGTTTTGTCATGAAATATAATTTGAAGTTGAGATAGATAATTTTAAGGAAACTAATTCATTATGGTTACATTAAGGTATAAGTCATTGATGTCAAAGTTGCATAAGAAGCCTAGTCATGAGCCTAGTCATGACATGAAAATGTATGTGAATAGAAATGAATGAACAAATGCATGTGAAGGTTGTATGTCACTATTTTAGAATGTATGTGAGGCATTAAATCACTCTTGATAGTTTCAAGGTGAAACTATAGGGGTAGTACATTCAAACAAACCCTACACCTAGACCTCTCTTAGACCCTTCCTGGCCTAATGAGGTATGAAGATTATATTTCAAGGAAATTTTGAATTTGTGAGAATTTAAAAAGGTAATATACGTCATTTTAATAATTTTCAAAAAAATTGTATGCCATGGTTTTATTTAAATTTCATGAAATCACATGAAATATTATTTTAGGCCTTCTCAAGTTCACATAATGAAATATCAAGATCTGAAAAGCACTTTCATATGATCGTGGGCATCATTGGCATATGTAAACTCTACATGGGAACATAAGATATTAAGGAGAGATGGGGAAGGGGCATAGATAATGTATTTAGTCATTGGTTTTGGATTTAAAAGGTAGTCTTTTATGAATAATCATTAACATGAAAACCTATGTTAAACCTCCCTAAAACCTTGATAAGGACCTGATGTGAAATATCTTGTTCAAATTAGATTATAATGGAATAAAATTAATATATAATATATTGGATCATGTATCAAAATCTCCTAGGTATCTCTAGGTGGTTTAGGTTAGATAGTTGAAAGAGAAAATGCACATATACATGTTGATTTATCAAGAAATTATTGTAGCTCTCAAAAGTTATATTAGTCAAAAAGATAAAAAGAATAGAGGAATAATATAGAGACTAATAATACATGTTCATGATGGTTTTTATATTGTTTATATAATATAAATATCATAATTTGTTCACTTAAGATAGCCAGTCATAGACATACCTAATGGTGCAAATAGTGCAAAACCCAAGCAGAGATGAGAAGATGGATTTGAGGATATGAGCATGTCATATTGATGAGACAAAGTGAATGAATATTTTTTTAATGAATTTTAAGTCATTTTAATGATTCAAATAATTTATATAGGTCATTGAATATGGTGAAAAATTTGCTCACAAAATGATCTGTCTGGTTCAGATAAGACTATGTGATATAAGGTCAAGAAATTTGTATAAAATACCAATATTTGACATTAAATCATATGATATTTATATCTTAGGATGTTTGGATATCTATAGTATAATTTTCATGCATCATGAGTCATTAAAAGTGTCTACACAAGTGTTGGAGGTCTAAGTCACCATGACTAGTCCTTGAATTAAATTGGCAGTTCTGAGTGAGTAAGTTGTAGAGATGTTATTGAGACTTTATCTCATGAGTGAAAGTGTTATAATATTTTTTAATTAAATTTAGGTAATTTATAATTTTTATACATTTTTTGGGTCATATATCAATATATTAAGGTTATTTAAGCTTCATTTTTTATAAATAGACTTTTGAGGTACATAGGCCTAATAAGACAAGTTTATCCTAAAAGAGCTTTCATGATATGAGTGAAGGATATATGTATAAAAAAACATGGAGGATTTTATTAAATGTCACTAAATAATTGATTGTTTTTTTTATTTTTTTTATAAATCCATCTAGGCCCAAGAAGATCAATATTGGGCATTAATAGGATAGACCTAATGTAATTAGGTCTTCATGAGGCCTAAAAGTGAAATGAGGCCTAATTGAGTTGTTACAAACCAAAAAGGGTCCAAAATTATTTTTAACCATGTTAATAAAGTTTTTAAAGACCTATTATATAGACAAACTAATATTTTGAATGTGTATGGCTGACTAAGTGGTGTGTAACCATGAGTATAGTATATATACAATGTAGTTTAGGCCTATTTGAAAGTAAGAAATAAAAGTGAATACAATATTGCTTGGAAGAGTAGAAAGAGATATTGAAATGAGAACATAACAATAGAGTATATGTGTGATGATAAAAATTTATAAGGTGGATGATTTGGTGTTGAGTCACTTAGGGAATTGGTGCTTCCTTTTAAGTAGGTGCTTGTTAAAGCCTAGTCAAGTGGGTGCTTGATTGTATTGGGGCTAGTGTTCCAAGTTGAGTTGGTTATTAATAGAATATAATCTTTTGTTTTATATGAATTTATTCAATTTTTAGGTATCATAGTGATATTACTTGTCCTTAAGGTTTTCTCACACATATGTGTGATTTCTTGTGTTATGCTCATGTGAATGATCTTTATGCATTGTTATATAATTATATTACTTTGATGGTTCAAGGAATGTTAAAGTAATTTTGAAATAAAGTTTTTAAAAACTTATTAATCCCCCCTCTTATTTATTTACTTCCAATAATTGATATAGTATATTGGTCCTTTGAAGTAGGCCCAATAACTTAAAGGAGATCCTAGAGGCACAAACATGTCTAGTCATCAAATACAAGGAGGTTTCTCAACCAATAAATCTCATCTCTTCAGTGAAACTAACTATGCATTTTGGATAATTAGAACACATAATTATCTAATTTCCTTAGGCTATGACATATGGCAATATATTGTTTATGGATTCACTCTACCTTCTACACCACCAACTGATGTAGTAGGTAAGAAGTCAAGTGAGAACAAATCTAAGGCAATGAATGCCATCTTGTGTGGTCTTTCAGAGGTAGAATTTGTAAAGGTCATGCATTGTGATACAACCAAAGGGATTTGGGAAAATTTGTAGACCATATATAAAGGAGACACCAAAGTTAAGTTGGTAAAGTTTTAGACTCACTAAAGGTAGTTTGAGAGCCTAAAAATGAAGGAAGATGAAAACATTGCATCTTGTATGCAATCACAAATGTGTCATGTCTATGAATTAATCCTAGATTAGATAAGATATATCACACCTACACTTTCAATTGGGATACACTTTTTAAGAGGGAGTATAACCAATATGGAGATCTACTAGACCTGATTAAGGTATCACTTGTATCACTTGTCACAACATATCATGCTAGGAAGGGATCCAAAGCCTATAGTATAACACAATCACACAACAAACCTAATGGATTCCTAAGGTTTTAAATGTTCACTCTATTATAATAAGAAGAAATCAAAATCTAATCTATTTTTCACCAAAGCTTGTGGTACAAAGTGGGGGTTAGAAAAAATAAAACAAACAACTGAAATAAATATGTATTAGAAGACACATAATCAAATGAATGTATACAAAATCCTAAATACATGGAGATAAGAATACAAATGCATTATCTATCTACTCTTACAAAGGAGAAATAAAGTTATAAATACTTACCTTTGAATACAAACCCACCTAGCCTCAATCTCTCCCTTGGTTAAGATGCTTCACAAGATATTATTGTGATATGTAAGGATAACTAAGATAAATAAGCTCTAGGATACACAACCTATCTAGGAATATAAAAGACTTATCCATAAGATGATCTGTATCTCTAAATAAAGTATGGAACCCTAAGTTTTATTCCTCAAGTATAATGGTCAATAAGTATATGTTCAATCACACTTATTCACTAATAATTATTCTCTTATAAAATGGTGGAAAATTAAAATTGTATATATAGGTGGATCTTTCCCTAAATCCTTCTGGGAACGTCAACTATATAAGGTTGACCTAGTCAACCCAGTGTGTTTTCAAGGATAATTTACTAGGTTTGTGTTAGGTTAGCTAAAAGGATAAGAAACCAAGAAATTAAAGAATACCCCTAAACTATACTAGGTTGACCTAGTACAATTTATAGTCAAAAATGATGTTAAGGCAAGAGAAGGATGATGAAAAGAAGAAAAAGACTTGAAGTGGTAGGACTGAGAAGAACAATCTTAGGGTAAATGGTTTTAGGAGACAAGTATGTAGATGGAAATTGGAAAAAGGGGAAATTTTTTTATGAATCACCAATGTATTACCCACCCCTTTCCTAGTGCACCCCTTAAAGCATGCACTTATAGAAATACAAATCTCTCCAAGCACTTGTTCATAGTCTAAATGATGAGGATGATCTATTATCAGATGAACCTCTCCTACCCCCATTACCAATCCTACCATCAACTCAACCTACCTAGAATATGCTTACTCCTCCACTCTCATACAAGAGTGAGGAGGAGGAATCGAGTAAACCACCAAACCCAAAAATTCCCCCCATCCACACTATTCATATGGTTACTCGCTCATGGGCCCAATAGAAGGATAAGGGAAAAGCCAATGTCTCCATTCCTTAGACATACGCTTCAACCCCTTAGCCTTATGAACAACCCTAAATACCTACACCTTCACTTATGCTACCACCAAATCCAAAAATATCCATTTTGGGGCCCTCTCCCTCTAACCCATCTAAATCTATCCAACATATCATGTTAAAACAACTTCACCAGACACTAGTGAAAATGAGCCTTTATGAAATGATCAACACCTTTCCCCACCATCATCAAGTACTGATAGAGGCTCTGCAATCTATAGAGGTTCAAACAAATTATCCACAACCTCTTTCACCCTTTTTTGAATCCCTCCAAACTTTTACCCTCATCACCTTTTAGGATTTTAAAATACTTCTTGTTCATCCTAAGGATTTTGATCCTCCCCTCTTTATCACTGAGTACATCAATCACACTCAAGTTAAAATGCTGATGATTGATGGAGGAGTTATCATCAACATTATCTCTCCAATGCTCATGACTAGCTTTAGATACCAAAGAACATCATGTCATAAAGCACAACGATCTTTTGCTCTTTCAATGACACCATGGCCATAACCTTGGTGATAGTTATCCTTCATATTTTCTTGGGACCTTATACCATTCCTAAATTATTTTACATTATACAAGGTGAGTTCCAATAGAATTTGTTACTCAAATATCCTTGGATCCATGCCATGAGTTGTGTCCCTTCCACCTTACATCGATGTGTCAAATTTAAGAATGAAGGTCCAGTTGTTACCATAAAAGTTAACCCTAGTCCTTCCTCCTCCTAAAATATGACATATCACCCTAATGATCTTCTTATTCCTCCCTCATCCACCTCACCATCAATGACTAAAAACACTACCTTAAAGCTAGCCAAAACCCATACTTATCCCACCCATAACTATGATGAAGATTACACTAGCTCATCAATCCCTTCTTCCTAGATTCCTATAGAAGACCCCTTAGAACCATGTTCCAACATCTCTCACTCAGGGAGCATCATATTTTGGCCTTGGATGCTTTCCCTACTCCCCAAGAGTATGAGAACCTTAAATATGACCTTTCCTATGACCCTAACATTAGTCCCATCATCCCTTTTGGGCTCCCCAATAATTAAAAGAAATTCATATATTGGGATTAAACCATCTAATATTGTTCCTACTACCACTCCTCATATCTAACCATTCACCTCTAAATTATTTTATCTTAACAAACCATCCTTTTCCAAATATTATCTTTATAGGTGTGCTTAGAAGGGGTTTGGTCTCAACCTTTATGAATAAGGACCTCATGAGTTACCCATCATTAAAACTCAAAAACCTCATGAATTATTTGGCTTTGGGTTTGTACCACCAAAAGAACCCACCTTACCAAAACCCATCACCACCATCGATGATGAGGATGTCCCATATTCACCAACTCCATCTCCCTCAATGTATGATGACTCTAATATCATACCATCTAATTTTTTTTTCAATACCATTAGGCTGGGCCCTTTGACCTATCAAAAGGGTGGCCAAACTAAAACCTTTCCTCTCATCCATCCTAAAATGATAGAGAGGGATTATCCTACCATCAACACCATCCAACATCAAGATGATGATTCCATTCTCACTTATCTTAGTGTGGGGAATTATTATATCCATAAATCCCTTCCTCCTAAGAACTAAACCATGCTAAATGAATCCACTATTGATGTCAACTTGGGTGCTTAGGATAACCCCTGTATCATCAAAATTGGCCAATCCTTAATTTCTATGGAGAAACAAGATTATCCTTATTTCCTTTATGACTATATCATAAACTTCACCTGGTCCTATTAAGATATGCCCAAAATTAACCCTTATATTTTCCTCCACAACATTATCACCTATCTTGTGGTTAAGCTAGTGTGGCAGAAGCTTCATAGGATATATCCTTTCATTTCCCTTCTTATTAAAGAATAAATTTAGCATCTCTTATCCATGGACTTCATCTAACCCATTGATTATCCATAATGGGTTTCTAACATCTTCCCATCACCAAACCCAAAGGTGGACTTCACCTCTATAACAACTTTTGTGACCTTAACCTCACTTTACCCAACATTGACCAACTTATTGATCTTACAACTAGCCATGAAATGTTATCTATCATAATTGGTTTATTGGGATATAATTAGATCTTGATTACCCCTAAATATTAGCATAAAACTTCCTTTATCACCCATGGGGGACCTTCTATTATAGGGTCATGCCATTCAGTCTATAAAATGCTAGAGAAACCTATCAATGTGATATGACCTATATTTTCCATGATCTCATCCATAAAATTATAGAGGACTATGTGGATTATATCCTTGGGAAATCCAAAAACCACAAATATCACCTCACCATTCTCACAATCATCTTTGACTGACTACTCCATTATCATGTCAGGCTCAACCTTATGAAATACATTTTTAGGGTCTTATCTAGAAAACTATTTGGCCTTATCATCTCCCTTAAAATAATCAAAATCAACCCTACCAGAGTCTAAGAAATCTTAGAGATGCCTCCACCTACTAATCTTAAGCAAATTTTTAGCCCATAGGGGAAGCTCCAATCTATTTGTCACTTCATCTCCTAGCTATTAGATAGGTGTAAACCCTTTCACCATCTCCTCAAGAAAGACACCTCCTTTAAATGAAGTACTATCAATAAGCCTTTAATTCAATCAAATAATACCTTCTCACTCTACCTATCCTCATTCCTCCTAAATAAGACTAGCCTTTCTAACTTTATATATCTACCACAAACCATTCCTTAGGGGCAATGCTCACTCATCATGATGAACACAACAAAGAGCAATCCATATACTACATTAGCCACACACTTATAGAATATGAGACTAGGTATACCCATCCTAAGAAACTTTGCCTCACCTTAGTATTTGTGGCCTCTAAGCTTCATCATTACCTTCTTAATCACAAAACCTATGTCATCATTAATACCAACCTTCTCAAATACATGGACTCAAAACCATACCAAAACCAATGTATGGATAAGTGGATCATGATCCTAGCTAAATTTGATCTTGAGCTACTTTATCAAAATTTAATTAAATGCCAAGTGATCACCAATAATTGGCTGAATCTCCTCTACTTGACAACCAACTAATTCTTCTTGCTTTTCTAGATGAGTCCATTAGAACTCATTCTCAGAAAGAACCCACCTAATAAATGGCCATGTTTTTTAATGGCTCTAAATGCCAACATGGTGGGGGTGATAGAGTTATTCTAATTCCTCTCAATATTTAACCTTTTCCCCTTTCCTTTAAAATTGACTTCAAATGAACCAATAATGTGGCCCAGTATGAAGCCCTGGTCATAGGTCTCCAAACTACTCTAGCCTTAGGAGTCAAAACAATCAGTATCTTTGATGATTCCCAACTTGGGATCAACCAGGTCAATAGATCCTACCAATGTAAAAATGATGTCCTATTAAAGTATAAACAACCCTAGATGTACTCTTATCATCATTTAATCATTACCTTATTCAATCAGTCTCACACTCTACCAATAATTTTGCAAACATGATGGCTTCCCTTGCTTCCCAAATCCCATCTTATCCTATCAAATCTAAATTATTTATCACCATCCATCAATTTATCACACCCTCATATATCAGTTTTATCCTTCCTACCATTTGTATTATAGAAACATCTTCTTCCAATATTTGGTATGAATAAACTTTTGACTACCTTAATATTGGTATCATTCGTCCTAACCTTTCAAAGAATTCCCAAAGATATTTTGTTTAAAGTACCTCTCATTACACCATAATAGGGGGAATATTTTAAAAATGTGGCTTTGATGGTCTTCTTCTTTATTGCATTCCTTTCTATGAAGCTTCCCACGCTATCAAGGAAACATATGACCTAATTTGTGGGGAACATTTTAGTGGCCTAGCCATTTTTAAAGGTATCCTTCACCTTGGCTTTTATTGGACCACCCTCAATCAATATTTTTATGATTATGTAAAGAAGTGTGTCAAATGTCAACAACATGGTAATTTACATCTTGCACTTATCCATGGCTTTTGAGTATCCAAGAAATATTGGCCCTTATCGCAATAGGGTCTCAATCTTATTGGGTAAATTAATGCTCATTCTTCACAATGACACCAATCCATCATTACCAAAACCAAATATTTCACCAAGTGGGTCGAATATATCCCTCTTATCTCCACAAAAGCCAAAAATATTATCAACTTTATTTCCCACCATATCATCTGTGGCTTCAGTGTTCCTCATAAGATTATCACTAATGATGGAAAATCCTTTAAAAATAATAAATTCCAATCTCTTTGAGATAATTTTGGAATCAAGTTAATATTTTACTCACCCTATCATCTATAAAAAAATGGATAGGCAAATGGTTCTAACAAAATCTTCAAAAAAATTTTAACCAAAGTAGTCAGGATTGGTATTTGCACATCCCTTTCACTTTATGGGCCTAGCACACTAGCATTAAAACCTCTATGGGTGATATACCTTTCTCTCTAATCTTTGGAGTTGAGGCAGTCTTACCTCTCTAAGTCTATATTCCCTCTCTTCACATCTCTCTTCATGAGATCCTTTCTAAGAATGATTATCATCAGGAATGTCTCTCATATCTTAAACTTCTTGACGAGCATCACCTTGTCGTGCTTAATCATGTTCATGTCTATCAAGAGAAAATCAAGCTCACTTATAATAAACACCTAAGAGAGTGAGAATTTAATATCAAATACCTCATCCTTAAGGAAAAATAACATGTAACTAATCTAGAGAAAAGCAAAATAGGTAAATTTGCTTCCAATTAGCTTAGACCCTACATCATAACCCATAATAATAGGTTATGAGCTTATTGTTTGTATTCTCTTGAAAGTAAGCCAAAACATAAGCCTCTCAATGCTTCTCATCTACATCCTTTTTATTGTAAAAATAAGGATTAAACTCACCTTTCTATCTAACTTAAGCTTGTCCCTTAGTTTTATGATAATTTTCACTCCCCTTATACTTTCACCCTATTCCTCTTGAGGACATTTTATTACAACATAGAACCATGTGATTATACATCATAGTTATATCCTAATCCTAAGCATGGATACCATATCTCTACCCATGGTATGGTTCTCATGGATACTTTTCATCTATATTCAAATGGAATCCCATGATCAATTGTCCTTCAAACCACTTTTTCTCATCCATCATTAACCTTTTTGCTAAAAGTCTTGCCTCTTTAAAGGTAGAATTTTAAGCTTAAATAGACTTGTTCATGTCTAAAACTAGCACTCAAAATCTAATTAGGATACCAAAATATCACTTGGGTCTAAATCTCTAGCATTTCATACCACTCCCTTGAAGAATGACCACCTAATAGCTAAATTCCTTAAAGATAGACTACTACCTTGAAGGACATCTATAAAAATTAAAATTTAGACCACACCTTTGAAGTATGTCTATCTCAAATTTGTCAAAGTAATCATTTGAATTTCTTGCATTGATCAGCTTCACCCTTTTATCTAAAACAACAAAATATGAATAAGGGGGGCCCTATATCAAAATTTATCAAAATCAAAGTGAGTTATCCCAAAAGGGCCACAATCAGCTCTTTCATATACGTTTAGTATACTTCTCACATCGATTAGTCTACACTTTGCATTAAGACTTGGAATTATCTATTATAGTTCTTAGGTAACCTAGAGAAGGGGCAAACTAACCCACATCAAGTTCCTATATTACCCATTTCCCATTCAAACATCTACCTATCACCTACTTTCCCTTTGTAAACTCTCTAAAATAAAGGGACTATGAGCTTACTTAACACAAAGTGATCCCAATACCTTCTTTTTCAATCAAATCTTGCTCATATGAAACTTTGGAAAGGCTCATTTTCATTAAGCCAATTCAACTATGGTTTCGATGGGCCTTTGTCAATGAAAACATCTTACCTTTTTCTTATCCTCCATTCATTAGTTCACGTAGACATCTATCTCATGATTTTCATCTCTTTTATACATTTTGTTTGCTATCTACACATATTTTATGTGCTTTCACTATATCCATATCATAACATTCAAAACATTATTTTCATCACAACACTAATCCACATGCCTCACAACATTATGAGCCATATCCCATCTATGCACCCAAACATCATATGTATCATAAACCACATTATTCAAATAAACAATCAAAACCATCCTCTTTATCTACATCAACAAACACATTATACCTCATATATATACAAAAAGTTACATAAAACCATCCATAACTATCAACATATCAAAATCACACCTTTAATCACAAAACACATGTCTTCGTCTCATCATCCATAATCTATACCTATAAAAACATCAAACCTATCAAAACATAAGACAAAATATATTGTCCATTTTGCATGTCCTCATATATATCATAAATCATGGAGTGTAAAAACATCATACACATTCATAAATACCAAAATAAATGACATAACAGTAAACCAGATATCCATAATTATATCAATCATATTGTGTCAACAAACCACATAAGCCATGTCATCATACCATTTATCATATATATTATAATATGACCACATCATAACCATGGAATAACCATGTCATATCTATAAACATTGTCATCATTCTCTTTACTATCAACATCTATACATAAAATAATCTATCACACACATGAGGTTACCATGATCATATATACCTAAGATTCTCTATCTCATATCCATACATCATATCATAAATAAAATCATTCTATGATCACATTCAATATTCATCTTTGATCATATATATATATATATATATCATATCCATCCATTGAACAAAGCATATACATCTATGAATAACATCAAAAATAGCATAATTAAATCAATCACCTACATATCTAAAATCATACATCACTATGCTAATATAAACATCATCATCACAACATCATGATTTTAAATTCATTCTTGAAATCCATCATCATAATATACTATATCCATCACATGAACAAAAAATGCACAATCGAAAATTATCTATGTATCCTCTCATGACACCAATAATCATACATAAACATTCATAAACATCAGAACATAATCATCATGTCATCAATATGATCAAACATCAATATAATCAACATAATCATCATATATATCAATAAGGAAATACATGAAATAATATATCTATCTCTCTCACTCATATACATCTCACATCATCTATATGTACGTTGAAATCAAAATAATATCCATCCATGACAATAAAACTCAAGCCCCTAGGGCACCACTCCCACTCACCCCATCGACACCTACACCTATACCTACACTACCATCTAGTGGTGGTCCCCCTATTATTCCTACCTGACTAACTATGAAGGCCCACTATCCTAGAGTAACTATAGATAGACCACTTATTAAGATGGACCTATACTCCCCATATCTCATCTCTAGTGATAACTATTCTAGCACTATCACCTCATAATATCCTAACTCTTCAATGGTAGCAAAGTACTGTATCCTTAGAATTGTGTCAAGTGGTCCTCTTCTTGATGTTGTGGTTTCCCTTGCCCTCTATCTCAATTAATATCTCTTGAGTCACTAACCTAAGATAGATACTTTCTTGATCATCCTCACTAATAAAAATAGCCACCTTCCCTTATAAGCTAGCCACCTTTACCTATAATCCCATGATTTGGGCCTATTCTACTACCAATGCTATTTGTGCCTATTTATCTAGTCCACCACCCTATACTGGTACCCAAATGGGATCCACATCCATAGGATACTAACCACATTCACCCCATCTAAATTTAACCATTACATATCTAGCCTGGTACTAGGTTGCATATCCATCTACAACATAAACATCATCTATGGGAGCTCTCATTGGTAACTCTTCCTAGTCCAAAATGATGTCCTATGGCTATGGCTCTAGGAGTAATAAATCTACATCCTCTCTCCTATATCTATGAAAATTTGTTGGGATCCCCCACACTAGTCCAAACTATCTATGCACTCAATCGAATGAGAATAGTTCCATCTCACCATCCCACCTCTCATAGATCTAGCACTAGCTTTATAGTGATAATGTGTAGAAGTCGTACCCTGCCCAACTCAGCTATCTCACTTAGGGCCTCCAAACTACATAACCTATGACAAAACCATATAAATCATCTCTAAACCACTCTATATCCCTAGCACCACCATGAACCCTTGTCAATGCATAATCCCCTCCATCTCATAAATCCAACCCTATAATCAATCAACACATACCCATCCCAAGAAAGCCCTAATGGTATCAACACTTTTATGTGCTCATACACCTAGAAATAGAGCATGAATCCAACACTAATCCCATATCACTAATGTACTCAAAAGGCCTAGATCTCCCTATATATTTAAACTAATAACATATGGGTGCAACTAAACATGGTCCTCCCTAGTAGAATCTCCATCAATACTCCTAACAACATACATGGAAACTAATCACTACTCAAATATGGTAGTGAAAAGTAAGACACCCCCATCATCATCATCATCATCATCATCATCATCATCATCATCAATAAGCATCGATCCCTTAGGTACCTCTAGTATAATAACCCATAACAAACCCCACATACATAATATCTAACCTAAACTTGATCTGATATATATATTAGGTCCATTAAATAATCTCTCTCACCTCTCTCTATATGATATATTCTCTCCCCCTAGATGGGTAGCTATGGATACATTGAATTTCCTCCATGAGAATCATCTCCCCCATTAGTAACAAGAAAGTGTTCATGTTTAGGTGCCATATCTTAATGAGAGCCATGATCATAGTCTCATCATGTGGTAGGTGCTAGAAGTGTCTCATGCCCTTAGGCCAACCTCCTCCATATGCTTCCATTCCACATCTATCATCCCATCTTGAACCTTGAAAAATATCTTAGGGGCTTGGTCCCTCATTTGAATTTGATTATGGGCCTATAAATAAACAACAATATTTTCATGCCCACTTAGTTTTCCACATCAAGCTAAGTACCAATCTACACCTATCTTTTTCACACTATTCCACTTTAACCCATCATTACCTCTAATACTAAAAACTAACCTTTACCTTTATTCATGCTAATTTTTCCCTCATCTTACCCCCAAACTACTTATATCACAAATAACTTCCATATTCCACCTAACATTCACTAAAATTACTAACCCCACACCCTCTCACCTATAGAGTCTTTCAACTCATTCTACCAACCATTTTCAACATATTACCCTATCACACCTACAATTGCCCTTTTTCATCATAGGACACATCTCTTCCATAATTTTCAACACATCTTAACTGTACTCACTTTAACCCCTCTCATACCTATAAAGACACCCTTTAAAAATCTTTCATAACTATATTAAAACATTTTAATATTTACCATTTCACATTTTTATAAACTTTACCACACTTTACACAACATCACTATTTTACCAACCTTACCCATTTAACTTTGACCACCGATGGTTCCTTAAATCATCGATAGTCCCTAGGGACCCTTTTCCCTTGGGTTTGATCATTGATGGTTAGGTTAAACTACAAATGGTCACTATGTGTGACCATCAACGGTGTAACCCTTGAACCCTTAACCTCATACACCTCAACAAAACACTCCCATTCTCACAATAACCTAGCTAAATTTTTTCCCTACCCTAATCCACACCCACCCAACCTTTCCCCTATAAAATTTCCCCTTCATTTGACCAAATTTAACAAAACCTAAATATAGGGCATCATTTTCTAAAACCCATTCAAAACCCTCACAATTTTCTTTCTAACTCCTTAACTCCACATTCTAGGACCAACGACATAATTCACCTCATTTTACAATTTAAGACATAACCTACCTTATTGTGTGATCATTGACAGGGTTGAATCCCTCTTCCCACTTCTTGGTTGCACCCTAATCCACACTCCATCTAGTTCAACATTAGACTCCCCCACATACTATATACCAATCAATCAATTCTAGCTCACCAAGCAAATGTTAGAAGTTAAAATACACTGATCACCTAGAGTTCAACTCGATAAAAGTCAAATGGTAAAAATAAATTACCATTTTAATTTTTATCTTCTAAATTTTTAGGGTTTGCCTAATTATTAATGGTAAAGGAAACCATTGATGATTGACCCTAGTGAAAACCCTAACCATTGATGATTAGGGTCCTACATTATTTTCTCAATCTTTAAGCACCACACTTAGGTGTTGTACTTTTAGGATCTTACCTTATCTCCCCCAACCCAACCAATTGAATTTTTATAAATTACCCTTCTTCAACCAACCCATTTGACCATGTCTACCTTGATATAGGCCATTTTTACCCCAAACATTTGTATTTTTTATGATAACCTTGCCTTACTTATTTTTAATGCACTAACCAATCTTGCCATGTTGCACTTTTAAAACTTTTCACCACCTCATGCATGACTAGAACATTTGTGTTATTTTATGGGTGTACTTCCTACCCTAAATACATGTGACTAATTCAAACCCTATCTAGAGGACTTTATATGCTTAATTTGATTAGCTATAACCAATATTATGGATCAATTACCCTGTCATACATCTCCCTAGAACCTAACCTTATTTATATCAACATTGGCAACTTTCATCTCTACATGATCTTGATTATCACACTTAATCATATTTTATGTACATGTTTGTGTTTATAATGCCTAACCCATTTTGTGTCACCCACCTTGTGACTATCTATTTACCATTTATCAAACCCCAACCCACTTTTTCCTTCACTTCATTAGCTCCTGGTTTGAGGCGGAATAACTCTTCCCATACTTAGGTAAATTAGACCATGACCAAAAATCTTCTCATTTTTATTTTTTAGCTTGTTAATCCAAAGCTACATAGCAAAAAGGAGCAAAATGTAGACACTCAAAAACTACATAGTTTTAGATGTTAAAACACCTAGAACCCCTACTTGACTCTAAGGCTAGTTGAACATTTAGTTGACTTATCCCATTAATAAATTTTTTAACTTAACATTTTAATTCACCCCTTTTTAACCCATTTTCCTCTAGAACCTTGATCACTAATGGTTAGCCTAACCATTGACGATTAGGTCTCCAAGCCTACTTTAAAGATTTAAAGCATTATCATCTATATGAGATAAGCATGGAAAATTTAACAACTTATATTTTGTGATGCAAACCAACTTTAAAGAAAGATAATTAAAAACTTTTTCCTCTACCTACTTAGTAACTTCCTCCTGTATATTTAGTAACTTCATCTTGTAAAAAGAGAGAAGTAGGAGAAGAAAAGGATAAAAAAATCTAGTAATTTACATCCAAGCTATCTTGCATCTAGGTATCTAACATTCCTTCAACAAGCAAAAAACATTAATGAAGACCTAAACCTCTATCAGTATCACTTTTGAAGGCCAAATTATTGCCACTCTAGCCAAATTGTTTTAGCCTTCTACCAAAAAGTAATAGGTATCTCTTGCTTATTTTCTTTAATTTATATTCCATTCTAACCTCCCTACCCTATCAGACACATCAATGCCTTATTTTTCATTCCTTTGATCCATAATAAACCTCTATTTACCTAACTACCCAATTTAAAATCCTTTTTCTGATTCGTTCTAGAATCACATAGGTAATCATCGATGGTTAGCTCAACTACCGATTGTCACCTCAACCATCAACAATCACCCTATTAGTGCATTTATTTTTTCACTTTATTGAAAGCCGGGTAAACTTTTTAACGTGACCGGTGCCACTGGCTAGACACGACTAATACCGGTACCACGGGGCCTGTGGGGGACTTGAACACAGATGAGCAGAGCCGCAATGGAAGTACCCGACCAACCGACTACACCCCCTGACCCATTAGTGCATTTATTTACTTTATTGCATTTACTTGTATTTATTATTTATATTGATGCACTAATTACTTATTTTAATTAGTTTATAACATTTATTACTAATTTATACCAAATAAGATAAGAATGCTTAGCTAGTAGTCAACTTGGACATATATCTTGTTACAATGGAGTTGCACTCCACTATTGAGGGTAAGGTAGGATAAGATTGCTTAAATAGTAGTCAACTTGTGTTGATCATTTACACAATTTTGACACATATCTTGTTATTATTGAGTTGCACTCCACTATTCATGTAGTCAGATATCAGTTGAACTACACATGTTGTGTGAGTTCCCTAATCTTTATCTTGCACACTTTGCTCTATTTAAGCAATAGATATTTTTGTATTCATCATTAGATCAATATTGAATCATCATAGTAATTCATCATATTTGAGTTATTTATTCATTTTAGTTATTATCTTGGATATATAGTTATTATTTATTACTATTACTATTTTATATCTTGTTCATGCTTTCTATTAGATTCATTAGATCTTTCATGCTAATTATAACATGGTACTAAAGCTATTTTGAATCTATAGATTACTAAATATTCAAGATAAAAATATCTAGATATAGGATAAATTATTTGATTTGTATATAGGTATAAATTGGAACTTTGTAGAGAATTTTTGAGCCCATCATTGAGTTCAAAGTGCATGAGATAGTCAAAATCATCTATAATTTTATCTAGATTAGGCATAGGGGCAAAATTGGCAAGGGTTTTATCTAGAAGCACCATGCCCAAATCTGATGGGTAACTAAAAATCAAAGCATTTTTGAGAAAAATGGACCTCATGGTTGCATTAGAAAAGTGTCAAAACCAATAGATACATGTAAAATTTGCCCAATTTGGACACAGTCACCTGGAAGACAATTTGTTTCTCCTAGGTATGGTTGTACGGACTGTATGGATTATGAAGGGCAAAAGAAATTGAGTAGGACTCACGGATCAACAATAAAATTTGATAGGGAAAATTTAGAATCCCATCATTTAAACACCATGAGGTATTTTTGAATGAATTATTTTTTGAAATAGATCAAAATTTCATGCTCTTCACTGTTGTACTTTTAGTTTTTTTTCAAATTTGTTTAGATTTTTCTAGAATTTAAGTTTTTCAACAACTCTTTCTCATCCTCATTTATATACCTTCAAAGGCTCATAACCTTCATAAACAACCTTGTATTGAGGTCCTAATTCTTTTTAAAGTTAATATTTTTTTGAGCACAATGCATTGGTATAGAAATTGTTGCAATAAAGTGCATAATTTTTTATACTTTTAGCCTAGAAGGTCTAATTGAGCTTTTTGTAAACTAGAAAATTATAATCCATCCTTGTAACTACACTCAATTATAAAATGGTACCAAATAATTTCTAAGTGGGATAAAACTAAGTATTTCAAGGGGGTTTTGTGGTGTGTTCTGTACATTTATTTTTACTTTCTGATGATTTATTTTCAATTGCATCATCGGGAATCCTAAGTTCCTACTATTAAAAACATACAAATATAACATATGGAAATAGAATTATTGGAATACATTAATGCTTCTAGGATATACACCTTACATAAAAAATCTTATTACTCCACCTACTGATGCAAGAGAATTACAACACTTTATCTTTAAAACTATTAATGTTATTGGATGCATTCAGTCTTAGACGTCTTTAGATTTGAATTTTCATATTGACAAATGTACAAATCCAAAATATTTTTGGAATAAATTAGCATCATTGTTTGGAAAAATAGATGAGGTTCATGGTTAACAAATTGATAATGAACTCATTAGTTTGGATCCTAAAATTTATGCTACAATATAAGATTACATCACTAAAGTTATAGATCTTAGAGCACAACTTTTTGAATGTAAAATTGATAAAAAAAAAAGATATTCAATTGATTTTTAGTGCCTTACATAAATTAGTTCCTAAATATTCATCCTTTGTCTCTAGTTTTTGGACTCATAGGCTCACATTGGGCACAACTTATACAATGCCCACCTTTGAGGTGTTCTCTGAGATTCTAATGGCTAAATAAGAAAAGTCAATAGCTATGGGTCTAATCAGGTCATCCAAATTTCAAGCTCTAGTTACAAGTCAACCTCAGCATAAGTAAGCTTTAACATTAGCATCCAATACAAATTCAAGTAAAAAGAAGTAAAATAAGGAGAATAAGTCTCAAAAAGATAAGAATAAAGGAAACAATCTTCCTCACAAGGAGATTATAAATCCACTAATAAGAAAGGGGATTTACAAAAAAGGACTAACACTCCTTACCCTTATTACAAAAAGGGGTTTCATAATGAACAAGATTGTTGGAAGAAATAGATTAATGACCTTAAGGGTCTTCTCAAGAAGAATAACATCGATCAATCCACTTAAAAGGATTCTTCCACTCCTTCAAATTCAAGGAAAGGGAAGTTATGACACTAGTTGCACTAGAAAATTCTCCCATGTCATGGGTACTTGACTCAGGGGCTTCACACCATATGGGTTATGATCAAGAACAATTTTATGGATTAGAACCAAGTTCCTTACCTCATATTCTCATAAATAATAATTCTAAGGTAGATGTCATAGAAAAAGGTATAGTTGATGTTGATAGTGGTGTATTTGAAGATGTCCTCTTTGTGTCAAAGTTATCAACTAACCATCTCTCTATCTACTAAATCACTCACTTTGATACTGGTAGGAAAGTTGAGTTCACATTCAATTTTGTATCAATCAAAATATTGGAGGATAATGCCTTAGTTATAGTGGGAAAAGTAGACAATCATACTTGGCTTTATTCATTCTCCCATTTTGTGCCTTAGTCTTCCTCTATAGATTTTTTCTCACACATTGATTTAGTGAGCAAGCTATGGCATGAGTAGTTTGGTCATCTGAACTATCACTATTTATAATAGCTTATTCAATAGGAGATGGTTATGGTACTTCCATGGATTCAATTTTTAGGGAGTGTATGTCATGGTTGTGCCTTAGACAAACATCCATACAATAAGTTTGATAAAGGGAAGGCTTGGAGGGTTAAACAATTCCTCAAACTTTTTCATAGTGATTTAGTGGGTCCATTACCTACTTTGTCTTTTTGTAAAACCTATTATGTTCTCACATTTATTGATGACTATTTAAAATATACTTGGGTTTATTTTATAAAACTTAAGAGTGAAGTATTTGATGGATTTATAGAGTGTAAATCTCTAACAAAGAAATAATCTAAGAAGCATGTTAAGATCCTCTCCATTGATAATGGGAGGGAATATGTGAATAACAAGTTTCAAAAATTCTATGCTCTTGAAGGAATTGATCTTCAATATTTAGTTCCATATACACCTCATCAAAATGGTGTAGCAGAGAGGAAGAATAGTTTATTAAAAGAGATGACAAGTTGTATGATTCATGCAAAATCATTAGTACCTGTGTATTAGATGGAAGTGATTAATTGTGCTACATATATAAAAAATAGAGTTCCTCATAAAGCTTTAAATGGGATAACACCTATTGAATCTTGGTGTAATAGGAAGACACAAGATCATCATTTAAGAGTCTTTGATAGTTAATCATGGGATCACATACCTTCATACAAGCATCATGTTTTAGAACAACAAAGCCAAACTTACATATTTATGGGTTATCTTGATGGTGTGAAGGGATATTAGATCATTGATCCAAATTCACATGAGCTTATTATAGTGAGAAGTTTTTACTTTGAATAAATTCCTTTAGACTTATATTCTAACATTTCTCATTTTTCTTCCTTAGAAGAATCAGATAGTAGTGATGATGATACTCTTGCTTTATCTACTCAGAGGGATGATGAGGTAATACCTCCCTAGGTAGGTTTAGTAGATAAAATTCTAGTTCCTCCTCCTCTTTCTCTATTTCCTCACCCATTGATAACTTTTTGGGATAGACATAATTTGAAGGATGCAAACCCTCTTGTTGGGGATCTATTAGATAAAATGAGAACATGATCACAACATAATCTTCCACATTCTTACATTGCCATAGCTTCTGATCCACAATATTTTTAGGAAGCCACAAGGATAGCTGATTGGGATTCAGTGATGGAAGAAGAATATGATTCATTGATTAGGAACAACACTTGGGATCTTGTTCCTCTTCTTAAGTGAAGAAAATTAGTATGATGTAGGTGGATATATCGAGCTAAGTTTATAGTGGATGGAAACATTGATTAGTATAAAGCATGCTTAGTGGCCAAAGGTTTTTCCCAAGTGGAAGGCATTGACTAAATAGAAAAATTTACACATATTTCTAAGATGAATTCCATTCACTTGATACTAGTTATTGGTGCAGCTCATGGTTGGGTTGTACATCAAATGGATGTAAAGAGCACATTTCTTTATGGGGATCTTCATGAGGAGATATATATGGAGTATCCACAAGGGTTTGTTTAGGATTTTTCATTGGTGTGCCACTTATAGAAGTCTCTCTATGGTTTGAAACAAGCCCCTAGGGCTTAGTATTCCAAGATGAACACATTTCTTCTCTTAGTTGGGTTCTTGAGATGTCACTTAGATTTGAATGTCTACATTCTATGATAGGAAGATTCATTAGTATAAGTGGTTCTCTATGTTGATGATCTAATTATTATAGGGAGCATAACATCCATCATCATCTATGTTAAGAATATACTTAATGATAGGTTTTCTATGATACACATTTGCCTATTGCATTATTTTCTTGGGATTTAGATAGTAAAATCTTCTTCCAAGATTACTCTTTCACAACCCAAGTATGTCATGCACTTGTTATCTTGGTTTCACATGGATGATTGTAATCTTGCACTAAATCCCTTATTATATGGATTTAAACTTTAGGTGCATTGTTCCACTCCCTTGGATGATGCCACATTATATTGCCAACTTGTAGGTATCCTCATCTATCTGACTCATACACAACCCATAATTTTGTAATGAAATTACTTAGATATTTATACAAAATGATTTTATATTATGTAGAATAATAAAATATGAGAGATTGCACAGTGATAATTGATATAAAAATAGAATACTTGATAATATATCAAAGCCACATCAAGGGGGTAACCTCCACAATAATGTACTAATAGAAAAATACTTAACATAATAAATAAATACTAACCACTAATTCTTATATATAGTCTACATAGCCAAGGTTATTCCATAGGCTGACCTATCTAGGAACATAGAGAAATGTAACAAGTAAATAAAAGAGGTATGTAAGCCATAAGTCAGCCACACATATCCCTAAACACACCAATTGTGAAGGGAATAACAAGCCCTTCCCCTTCAAAATAATGTTATCCTCAATATTGTGGAAAATTTGGATGCTACCACACAAATGTTTCATCCTCCCAAGTGGCATCTTCACATGGAAGATTCTTCTATTTGATCAGGTATTCTATAATTGCTATGGAATGTAGCTATTTGGTGCACCTTTGAAGGATTGCCTCATGATCAAAAATAACTCTACCTTCCTCATCTAATTCTAGTAATTATATTTGAATGGAAACTCTATGTCCAATGACTTTCTTTAGGCATGAAACATGAAATACTAGATGTATGTGAGTGGATGAAGGAAAATCTTACTTATAGGCCACACTACCAATTTTTTGCAAGATCTGATAAGGCCCATAATACTAAGGGGACAACTTGTTATCCTTTTTTTGTTGCTTCAATGACATCTATTTGTATGGAAAAAAGTGAACAAAGAACCAATCACCAATGTCAAAATGCCTTTCACTTCTATGTTTATCTATTTTTTGCTTCATGTGATTCTAGGCCATAGATAAAATTTCATGCAAACTCGCAAGAACCTCCTATTGATGGTGAATATATTCTTTAACTGCACAAACCTTAGGATGGACCTTTAAGGTTAAAGTGATGGATGGAGGGTGGTATCCATATAGTGCCATAAAAGGAGACATTTTAGAAGAACTATGAACAAAATTATTATACACCATTCAACAAGTGGCAGCCAATGACCCCATTTATCTTATTTATTACAAATAAAACCATGGAGATATCCTTCTAGATATTTGTTAACTACCTCAGTTTGTCTATCAGATTGAGGATGATAAGATGAACTATGAGCCAATTGGGTGCCTAAATAGGTAAATAAATCAGTCCAAAAATTACTATTAAAAATGGGATCTCTATCGCTGATAATGATCTTAGGGGTCCCATGTAATTTTTGAACTGTATTGAGAAAAGCACCAACTATTGTATTAGCAACCAATGGATGGGATAATGAAAAAAATGAGCATACTTACTGAGATTATCTACAACCATAATAGCATTTTGACCATCAGATCTTGGTAAACCTATAATAAAATCAATATATACCTCTTCCCAATGCTGGCTAGGGAGGGATAAAGGCTATAAAAGACCTAGAGTTTTGATGGTTTCACCTTTATTTTGTTGATAGATCATACATTCAACCACATAGTTTTGGACATCCCACTTGAGACCTTCCCAAAAAAAATCTTGCTTGATTTTGTGATAGGTTTTCAAAAATCCTAAACTACCCCCAATTGGAGTTGCCTAAAGTTCTTGAAGGAATTTTTGTTTAAGAAGAGAATTATTACATAGGTATAATCTATATTTATACCATAATGCATTGCCTTTCCATGTGAATTTTTCAAATCCACCTAAACCTTGCTAAATATTTTGAATTAAATCTTCAATAGTACTATCATCTTCTCATTCTGATTATGCTTCCTCTAGCCAATTTGCCTATAAAATTGTTATGGCATATAATAATGCCTCAATCAATTCATCTTTTTTGGATAGTGCATCTGCCACCACTTTGTCCTTCCCTTTTTTGTAGACTATTTCAAAATCATATCCTAACATCTTAGTTACCCATTTTTGTTGTTCTTCAGATGATAACCTTTTTTATAAAAAATATTTAAGACTATCATGATCAATCTTTACCTAAAAGTGGCGACCCATCAATTAAGGTCTCCATTGTTTAACTACATGCAAAATGGCCATCATTTCTTTCTCATAAATGGGCTTGTGTTGATTTTTACCCTTGAGTTGAAGATTTTCAAATGTAAGTGGTCTACCTTATTGCATTAGTACAACACCCATACCATACCCAAATGCATCACATTCAACCATAAAAGTCTTTGAAAAATTAGGAATGGCCAATATTGGAGTAGTGCACATAACCAATTTCAATTTTTTAAATGCCTAGGTAGCTACATCAATCCATGAAAATGAGTCTTTATTTAAAAAAGAGGTGAGTGGGGCTACAATACTACCATAATTTTTGACAAATCTATTATAGCAACTAGTAAGCCCCAAAAATCCCCAAAGTTACTTGAGTGTCTTAGGAATTGGCCAGTCCACCATTGCTTGGATTTTTTTAGGATCCACTTTCACTCTTTCATAAGACACCAGATGAACCAAATATTCAACCTCACTAGCCCCAAAAGTACATTTGGAAGGTTTGGCATATAATTGATTTTGATCCTAAATGGAGAGTTCCTGTTTCACATGTTGTAAATGGTTTTCCAAATTTTTACTATAAATAAGGATATCATCAAAGAATACCAGAACAAATTTCCTTAAAAATGGATTAAAAATAATATTCATCAAACTCTAAAAAGTAGATGGTACATTTTTTAGACCAAAAAGCATAACCAAAAACTCATAATGGACCTCATGAGTCTCGAAAGTGGTTTTAGGTATGTCTTCATCATGAATCCTAATTTGATGATACCTAGAATGTAGATCTAACTTGGTAAAAAGAGCACCATTAAATTCATCTAGTAAATCATCAATGATAGGAATTGGAAACTTATCTTTGATAGTTTACTTATTGAGTTCTCTATAGTCAGGGCACATCCTCCAAGTGTCATCTTTCTTTCTCATCATGACAACTAGTGAAGAGTGTTTGCTTTGGCTATGGAAAATGATTCTCACATCCAACATATCTTGTACCATCTTTTTAATTTCACTTTTTTAGGCATAGGGATACTTGTATGGCCTAATTTTGGGTGGTGTACTACTAGGAATAAGTATGATAGCATGATCATGCATGAAGCTAGGTGGAAGTCCTTTGGCATGTTTCCAAAAATAATGAAATGAGTATCAATTATTTATTGCAGATCAAGAGGTGGAGATGGCTGAGTTGGCTATATTTCCATAGAGAAAAAGTGAGCTATAAATCCCTCATCACCTTTATGGAGAATATTTATCATTTGATGAGAGATAACAAGTTGGGTAGATTTAGCCTTTAATCCTCTTAGCTCAAATGTCCTTTATTTAAAATGAAAACACATGAATAATACTTGAAAATTCATCTTAATAGTGCCCAAAATGGTGAGCCACTAGACTCCTAAAATAATATCAACTCCACCCATCAGAATAGAAAACATAGGAGAATCCAATAAGTAGTCTCCCATGGCCAACTTAATACTATGACATTTTCCTAAATAGCTAATAGTATCACCATCTACAATCATAACTATAAATTATAGAGCTATATAAATAAAATAGTTCAAATGAGTAGCCAACTTACTATGGATGAATTGTGTGTGATCCCAAAATCAATTAGGATAGTGACCTTTTGTTTCTTAAATAAACTCATCACCTTAAGATTTTGGTGAGTACTAATACCTGATAAGCCATGACATGAAATAGTATGCTAAGATTCTTTAGATTCTTCCTCAAAAAGTTTTACATCCTCATCATGTACTTCTACATCATTAGCACCTTCAATGTAAAATAACTTCTTTTCAACACAATGATGGTCTTTGATCCATTTGATGTCACAACCATAAAAAAACCCTTTGGCTCGCTTCTCCTCAATTTGTCATTATGTTAATTTGGTGGGCTGTGGAAATGATGGTGTTTGAAAGTTGTGATCATGACCAGTAGTGAAAGTTTTCCTTTTGACCATCTCTTTTTCTTCTATCATGCATGCCTTAGGGATAGCTTCTGATACAGATGTTGGGTTAAACATTCAAATCTCATATTGGATGTTATCTTTGAGGCCACCCAAAAATAGATCAATCAAATTTCCCTCAGTGATATCTTCCACTCATAAAGAGAGATTCTAAAATTGATGAATGTAATCTTTCATAGTTTATATAATTTGTAGCTTGGCTAATTGGCTGAAATAGTTCTTAGAGACATTATTCTGATAATCAGTTGTTAACTCCTCAGTAAAAATAGTCCATGTAATATGAACACCATTCTCTTTATTTTGAGCACATAACCAGTGATACCAAATGAATTACTTAGGTTATAAATATAGGGATGCCACCATCACCCTCTGAGAACTAGGAGTTTGATGCAGCTCAAATAAATTCTCAATTTGGGTAATCTAAGTGAGAGGACCTTACCATCAAACTTACACATGTCCACTTTTGGAAACATCAGTTTCATACCAACATGGGAGTTGTTAAGAGGAGGATTTAAATGCTGAAGTGGAGGGTTGTTAAGTTGAAAATGAGATATGAGGGCAGCCAATTGTGCAGTGATATGCTTCAATTCACTGTGAACCCCATTAATCTCTCTATTAATAAATAAAACATCATCGTGAATTGCAATAAAGTCCTCATGCCTCACCAAGTTTTTTATGTCTGCTTGAAGCTAAGAAGTCACTAGATATAAATTTCTATATTCTATGTCATCGGTAAAAGGAGTCTTAGGAGTTTCCGGTACCCCTTTTCTTCCCCAAGTTGAAGGACCTACCATAAACAAACCCTAAGAGGGTTTTGACCTCAGAAAAAGTGTACCAGGAAATGGTACCATTATGATCACCTTGTCAAGATGAATCCAATGACTACTTTTATGCACTAAAGTAAAAATTTTGGTACAAAAAAAGTGTACCAATAGAATATACCATTGTGATCATCTCACCAAGATGAATCCAATGACTGTAAGTTTTCAAAGGGAAAAAAAATTCCATACTTTTTTTTTAAATATTTAAAAAAAAAAAGTGTTTTGAATAATATTGTGCTAATCAAAAAAATTAATTCTTATTGGATTGCAAGTTATGATTTTTCACTTTCACTACTCCCAGAATCCATTCCTCACTAGATTTTAAAAAAATGCCATAAGAAACTTTCCCAAATTGAAGCTCTGATACCACTTGTATGAAATTACTTAGATATTCACACATAATAAGAAAATATGAGAGATTACATAGAGATAATTGACAATAGAATAGAATAGTGGATAATATAGAAAAGCCACTTTGAGGGGGCAACCTCCACAATGATGCACTAATGGAAGAATAATTAACATAATGAATAAAGACTAATCACTACCTCTTATATATAGTATACTTAGCCAAGGTTATTCCATAGGCTGACCTATCTAAGAACATAGAGAAATGTAACAAGTAAATAAAAGAGGTATGTAAGCCACAAGTCATCCACACATATCCCTAGACACACCAATGGTTAAGGGTGTAACACATTTCATATGTAGTTGGCATGGTTTCATGCTTTACGTAGACACCACATGAGCTTCATTAAAGAGATACTAAATGCATTTTAAGCTACATTTAGGGCACTATTAGATACATGATTCACTATATAGTAGGTACAAGTTTAGACTTAGAGGGATACATAGATTCTAATTGGGCTAGTGATTATGATGATTTTAAATCCACTTTTGGTTATAACTTTCACTTTAGATTTGGCCCCATTTGTTGGCAGAGCAAGAAACATCATGTTATTTCTCTTTCATCTACAGAGGCTAAGTATTGTGGCATAATTAATGCCACTACTTAGGCTATTTGGCTTCAAAATATTCTCATTGATCTTGGTGTTCCATTTTATAAGCCATCAATCATCTACTTTGACAACCAGAACACTATCTAGATCTTGAAGAATCTAGTTCATCATCAGAGAACCAAACACATTGAGATCCATATGAACTTCATCAAGGAGCTGATTCAAGTAGAGATCATTGATTTTAAAGATTGCCTTATATAGGAGTAGACTGTACATATTTTCACCAAAACTTTCATTGAGAGTATCTTCATTTATGATCTCTTTTGCGGGTGTGGGACATCAGTTCTTTAGGGGACATTAGTTCTTTTGGGGGGGTCTCTTAAACCTTCATTTTGAGGAGTTTTATTTCCTTTAGGTTTTCTCCTTTCCTCATCTATTTGTACATAGTAGCTAATATGGTTGCATATTGGTAGGACTCTTATATGTATATCCCTACCTAATCTTTGCTTATGGTTAATATTAGTGAATTTATTTGATTCATTGCATTTACTTGTATTTATTATTTAGATTGGTGCACTAATTAATTTTTGTAATTATTTTATTATATTTATTAATAATTTCTACCAGATAAGATAAGCTTGATTAGTTAGTAGTTAACTTGGACACCTATCTTATTACCATGGAGTTACACTCCATTATTCAGGGTAAGATAGGATAATATTGCTTAACTAATAGTCAACTTGTGTGGATCATTACACAAGTTTGACACTTATCTTATTATTTTTGAGTTTCACTCCACTATTCATGTAGTAAGATATCAGTTGAAATACACATGTTGTGTGAGTTCCCTAATCCTTATCTTGCACACCTAGCTCTATATAAGCAATGGATATTTGTATATTCATTATTAGATCACTATTGAATTATCAAAGTAATTCATTGTATTTGAGATATTTATTCATTTTAGTTATTATCTCAGATATACAATTATTGTTTATTAATATTACTATTTTATCTCTTGTTCATGCCTTCTATTAGATTTATTAGATCTTATATGATAATTCTAACATACTCAACCACCAAAAGTTCACCCAACCATCAACAGTCAATGTGGCAGAAAATAATAGTAATTTATTTTCACCCCCTTAACCCTAACCAGACCCTATTTTTTTTGTGCTTGCCTCTTTATAGAGACCTTTTTAACTTTTTGAACCTAAACCCAACTATCTTAGCATGATTATTGACGTGATTTTACTATATTTAGTGTTTTGTTTATCAATAAATATACTTTCATCTCATTTTATATGCATTTACTTCCCAGTTATTAAATACAAATTTCCTTTCTTTTCATTTATATCAACTTAATTATTATAAATAGTTGATTGACAACCTCCTAGCAAGCATACACTTCTTAGATCTAGCTCACACTAGGCAGTCCACTCAACCATTCATCTTACAACCCCTTTTCTAGTGTCCTTATCTATATTTTATTCCTTCCAAGCCAAAGAGGATTTCTCACCATCTTCTAGATTATGCACAAACTTTACCAGTTATTATTCTACACACCCTATTACTAGTTTCATTAGTTCCAAATTAAGAATTGAGTGGAAATTAACTAAAATAATTTGTCTACATGTTTTATTTGTTAGATTTCAATAGATTAAGGGTGTTTAATATTCATTTTTTCTAGACAGACTTTTGAGGTGCATTGCCTAATAAGACAGTTTTTCCTAAAAGAGATTTCATGATATGAGTGAAGGATACAAGTCTAACTAAGCATGGAGGAGGTTAGTATAGGTTACTGACTAAGTGATTGAATGGTTTTTAGTTGTTGGATAAATCAATTTGGTCCCAAGAAGATTAGTATTTGTAATTAAGAGGGCAGACTTAATGTAATTAGGTCTCCATAAAGCCTAAAACAGAAATAAGGCCTAATTAAGTTGTAGACCAAAAGGGGTCCAAAGCTTATTTGAACCATGTTCATAAAGTGTAATAAGACCTAATATATGGATGACCTAATATTTTTAAGGTATATGGCTGACTAAGTGATGTGTAACCATAAGTATAGTATATATACAAGGCAATTTAGGCCTATTTGATTATAAGTAATAGAAACAAAAAAAATATTGCTTGGTAGAGCTAAAGGAGGTCTTGAAATGAGATGATAATAGTAGATAAAAGGTGTGGCGATAAAAATTGATGAGGTGGTTGAGTTGGTGTTGAGTCAATTAGGGAGTTGGTTTATCCTTACAATTAGATGCTTGTTAAAGCCT
Organism: Torreya grandis; assembly: GCA_037957365.1. Lineage (NCBI taxonomy): Eukaryota > Viridiplantae > Streptophyta > Pinopsida > Cupressales > Taxaceae > Torreya > Torreya grandis. Next base: position 1,306,161 of record JARHVA010004534.1, read on the forward strand.
AATCATATGGGTGTTTGAGTATAATGGGGTTGGTACTCCAAGTTCAGTTGGTGTTTAATAGAATTTGATATTTTGTTTTATAGGATTGTAGGCCAATTTTATGGATCATAGTGGATTTTCTTCCCCTTAAGGGTTTTATTAGCCACTTTCTAGTCCTAGGCTAGCAAGGGGTCAACCTTATAACTTGAGTCATGATCCATTAATGGTACTATGATTGTTGTTCATATAATGATTATGTGAAATTTGTCCAAATAGTTTATAGTATTGTCATGCTTCATCTTTGCCTTATCAGTCTTTATATGTCCTCATGTCTCCTTTACAATCTAAGTCAAGTAGTGTCATGATGGTTGAGCATCCTTGTATGGCCCTTGATCACTTTGAAGGGTATTCAACATGTTAAATATGACATGATGATGATAAATTAAGGAGGAAGTTTGGTATAATATTAAAGACACCTTGGTTATGCCTAATCATCAAAGGTATGGTTATTCTCAATCCTTAAAGAAACAAAGGTCTAATTAAGGTTTTATAGATCATTAAGGTATTTTATATACACTAGCATGGTGATTCAAATGATATAACTCCTTTTAATGTCATATATTTGAGCATAGTCAACAATTTTGATCATAATGAGATGTAATTTGGCCTTGATAGACCACTAAACCACCCCACACACCTCTAGTGGACCTCATTAGCTTCTTCAAGCCATCATTAAATGGTTTCACACCTCATTTATTCCCACTAACACCATAGTCAATGCCAATTCCCCATAAAAAGGGCCCATACATGCTAAATTATGACACTTCAACTCCCTCAGTTCATACCATAAGATCCAAAGTGTTATTTTCCCCATATTTTCCCTCCAAAACACTTGTTAGAAAAATTTTAGGTCTGAATCAATAAGGATTTGTATGAAAAATTATAGTTTATATGAGTTCCTTTAATAGTACAGATCTGTATTAAATGGCCTAGCTCAGTCAAGGTAAATATTTTGTAGAGGGAGGTCAGAGATATCCAATGGTGAAGAAAATAGTGATTGGAAGTTCCATAAGAGCTCAAAACCATTCCATATCTCCTTTGAGCTCACTAGTAGGTTTAGATGACCCCTTAGGTTTTTACTCATACTGTATAGATGAGAGAGAGTGGGGACCAAAGCTCTTAGCCATATAAAGTAGACTCAAAAAGCTTCCATCCATGGGAATTTGACTAGTTATTAGCTTTTTATACTTTATGAACATTCTTTAATAAGTTAAGGACCATCTATGCCCCTCTCATCTTCATAGGCTCATTTAAACTCAATGGTTTTCAAAGGAATTTGATTTATCTACTAAAACCAATCATGGATCCTATTTTATCAAGTCTTTTAGAGTCTTTCCATGACACATTAAACATTTGACTCACATGTGTGATCTTACATGGCTTACAATCATCATGATAAGTGCCTGTGTATAGTGTGCAAGAGAGTTTGTGTAAAGGAAAGAGTTTTAATGCCTTCATAAAAGGTTATAAACAAGGTGGATGAGTTGTAGAGGTGTTTCAAGGCCTCCAGTGCCTTATTTCTTAAGTTCAAGTTTCAATGGCCCCCTTGTTACCTTAGAACACTTAAAAGATAGTAACTTGTGCATGTTTATAGACCACTATATGATAGAATGTGTATATGTGAATCCATAACATATGCAGAGATCCAATGCAACTCAATGATATGAAGAGGATATGTTGAAATAATGGTGGATAACCTTCATTCCCTTTAGAATAACTTTCCCAACCCTCATGGTGGCCTCACAGGCCTAAAGATCACCTTTTTATTTCCAAATCACTCAATCATCTTTTAGTAGGGTTTAAGTTTTTTTTTAGAAAGTTATTATATTTATGAGTGTTTGAGGTTTAATTTTTAGATTGAATATACCTCACCAATACCCCTAAACTTCCATGTTTGTTTAGGTATGCATTGGGAAGTATGCAAGGTTCACTTGGATTTGTCTTAATATAATTCTTGTCTTAATTTCATGTCATTTCCACACTTATGTGGTCTCATTATGTTTTCAATACCATTGCATTATGTTTCCCCCTATTTCCATGTTCATCCCACTCTATATGTCTCCACTACCACCATCCTTCATTCATCCACCCTTCCCCCTAAGGTTTGGTCATGACAAGGTGACCTCCACACTTCATTAAAACCATCAAGAGCATTTATACCACTAGATATTAGACCTATATGGTCATATAGTAATCTAAGAGTGAAAAATGTGCACCTACAACCAACCTTCAAGGTTATAATAGTAAGGTCTCAAGAGGCACTATGTGAACCATCCAAGACATAAAGGTTGGTATGAGTATCATGGAATATGTATTAAAAAAAATTTGAGTGGTGATATGAGCCACTTATGCCACAAATTTTAAGCACTATATAGGTCACCTCCATGTTATACAGGCTTTGTGACAAAACCCTACAAATAGTCATAATGGAATGTGGTTATAGGTGACATCACTAATCTATGTTAGTGTTCCCAACTTATCTGAGATAAAATGCAAAGTTAATATAAGGGGGAAAAAGGTTTTTTGAGTATGGACATTGATGTATTAGGTTTTCATTGATGTCAAAGAGAGAATTTGGTACTAATGCATAAATGATAAATAAGTTGTGTTTGATAGCTTGGTGAGATATGGCACATGTGCAAGTTTATAAGGATAAAGAAGAAGTTGTGAGGCATCCATAGATGTCTTGGTGAAGTTTTGGTGTATTATTTGATCTTTTGGAAGGAAAAACATATATACTATAGATTAAGAGAAACTAGACCATCACTACACATCTTGTAGATATGAGTGATCTAGTAAGTTTGTGTAATTTTTGTAGGTAATTAAAAAGTCAACACTAGTCAAAGATTTTCATGGGGGTGTTGTCTATAGTGTTAAGAAGGTACTCTAGAGATTTGGAATATTGAAGTGTTTTCTAGTTCAAGATATAAACCTTCAAAGTTTCTCTAATAGACTATGATGGACCAAAGATCATCAAGTTTAACTACATTGAAGTTTGGGGTCAAATAGTCAAGATATATCTAATGGTGAGCATTTAATCAGGTAGTGAAGATCTATGGTGAGCATGAAACTTGTTAGATAGAGATAAAAAATGAGCACATGATCATGTATATTATGATTCAATGGATTGTATTAAGTCAATAATTCAAAAAAGTGATTAGATTGTATGTGGAACTACCAAGTGATGTAAGCATATTGACTGAATGGTGTAGGGTTTACATAAAGCACATAGAATTGCCAAGTGGCATAATCATGGAAGCACAAATCAATGATAAATAGTGAGCGTTAAAGTGTTAAAGTTAGGAATATCATGAGGAGATATATTGAGTGTATTTTTTCAAAGTTGATAGGGGACAAAACATGATGATAAGTGTCAGATGTTTTGTATTTACACAGTGACCATTGGAATTTGAATTTTTAATTTAACAAAGGAAAACCATTATATAGTTTTTTAGCTATATAGTTTTATCTAGGATGAATTTTATGGTGGTGTAAAAATCAAAGTTGAAGAGGACTTCAAGGTACATCCAAAAAAGTTTATTATAAGGTTTAAATGTTTGTAACGGTGTAAATATGGAGATTCAAAATTGATTGTTTGTTTGTTTATAGTACAAAACATTGTTTGAGTAAATTGTGCTTTAGTAGAAGAGTGTTTTGGTGGATGTATTCATTTGAATAAGTCTTAGAGGTCATATGGATTGGAACCATGTATTTTAAAGTGATCTTGTGTTATTTTTTTTATTGATGAAGTGTTAAAGGGATAATAGGTCTCCATGAGACCTAGAAGGGCTTCTAAGGCCTAATTGAAAGGTGTAGCTGCTTAAGTATGAACCATGAATGCTATGGACAACCTATGAGGATGGTATTGAGATATGTTTTAGTATTAAATAAGTCTTAAGGGTTAAGTAAAGTGTTATGGTTGACCTTGAGGTTGATATTCATGAAGACTCTATAAAGAGTGAAAGCTAAGGTAATGGTTTCTAGACTTGATGTGAATGTGTTGAGAGAGCAAAAGATAGAAATGAAGGAAAGAGATTAGGAGTGTGATCAGTGGATGCAATAAAGTAAAGAGTAGATTAAGGATGAGATAAGAAGCCTAGATTGATCCAAAAAGGGTGTTTGGATGCATTGCTTGTATGAGCAAGTTTGAATGTGTGTGATGAGTTGAAAGAGAGGTATTATACATTATTTCTCCAATCATATTGAATTCCAATCACAGTTATGGAGTTATTAATTTCATAAGGTGTTGTTTGGGTCCTCAAGATATAGAAAAAGTGGGTTTTTATTCATATGTAGGGGTGGGTGTTCCTTATGAAGTGGGTGATTCACTAAAAGGCCTCATGTTTGTGATCATCTTATAGGACAAGTAGTCCATGTCTTTATAGGCTTGAGAGTGGGTTTTATTCCCCAAGAAGGTTTCCCACATAGATATTGTGTTGTGCATTTGATATTTCATCATATTTATTATTCAACTTTATGAAAATCTTGTATCCTTTATGAATGATTGTGATAATTGATTAAGAGTTTGAAATGATTGCAATTAAAGTACAAAATATATCACATTAATGATTCACCCCCCCTTAATGATTATAAATACAATAAGGTTCACATGGTCAAGAGTGTAAAATTTATGTCCAATACCACTAAGGAGTTATAATGACACCAACACAGTCATGAGACCACACAATCATTTGCAAATATGAGACTTGAGGTTGAGTAGAAGGTAGGGTATGCAAGAAGGTAGTGTCAGCAAACTATCACCTAGGCATGATGATCATTATAAGCACGTGTTAAGTAACCACATGGTGAAAAAAAACTTTAGAGGTAATATTAAAGACCATTTTCAAATTTTACATGCCTGAGTGTACTATTAGTAGGTAGTTTGGTGCCAAATTTGGCCAAAATGGTGTTTTGAGACCCTTTTAAGCATAGACAAGCCCCCAAAATTAGTAAAAATTATTATCATGACATATTAAAGAGGTCATATGTTCACTTGGATGGGAAAATGGGTTGGTATACCAAATAATTTGTCTCAGACCAAGGCTTGTTTATTGCAGTCACTCAATGAGTTGAAGGTGCACTCATGCTATATGAGGTCTATAGGAAATATGGAACCCCTTAAAAGGTCTTGTTTCAATTAAAAATGATTTTTAATAGCCCCAAGCCCCATAATAATGTATAAAACCTAGAGTTACACTCAAGAGCCTTAGAGATGGGCTAACATAGTTAGGCACATAGGCTTGTAGATAGATCTTAGTGCCATCTTGCGACCCATGTAAGCTATTGTGACTAGTTCAATGATCAATGCAAGATGTATGAAGGTGTTTAAGACCAAAAGGGAGGTTTCATGTGACAATAAGTGGTAAAAATAATAAGAGATCCTTCAAAACTTACTTGAGCTAGTATAACTACATGCATTAAATTTAAGGGCCATCTTCAAATGCTCACCTACTTCACCACATGCATGCTCAAGGCCCAAGATCCTAGGGAATTTTAAGTATACATATGGAATAAATATCCATGGTATATTTATTAATAGTATGGGTTATGATTTATGAATGAACATTAAGAAAATAAGTGTTTAAAACTACCTACAAGTAACCCTAACCTCATCTTTTGATGTTTATATCCCTAAGTACCCTCTACATGAGAAACTAGCCTATTCATGAGAGATGATGGGTTTAGTGCCATAAACATCCTTGGAATTTGTTGTATGTTTAGATTATCATACTCTATGAACCATCACTAATATGGTGGACATCTTAAACTTTACACAAACCATAATAATGACTTGATGGTGGAGTTTGACTCCAAAACCCATCCAAATGAGGAAATTTGGCCATGAAATGACCTTTAAGGTCTTTTGAGGTCCTATAAGCACCATATTAACCATTTGGTTGTCATGTTTATGGGTAAAGTTATATGTAATGGACCTAAATATACTAGTTTGAGCTAAAAAACAAGGATACAGAGAGTATTTATGTGCAAAATGTGTTGGAAAAAGGAAAATGAATCCTAAAGAATATAATAAAGCCTCTTGGTAGTCTCCATGCTGACCTCCATGCTTAATTCATAAAATAGAGAGGTGCAAGTGTTAGAATGCATGGTTGTATACACCATAAGGAGGATAAATGATATAATAGGGTCAAATTTTTTATATCATAAGGAATCTAAGGTGTTTTCCAAGTTATACATGATATAATAATGGATCACAGACCTAGTATTGAGGTCAAGTTTCATGGATCAAGTTTTTAAATAGTGTATACACCAAAATTTCATCACACATATGTACATAACCCCCTATGTCAAAACCCCCCTTAAGCCCATTTTAATAATAAAAATTAATCTCCTTAACCCATACTTTTACCCCTCACACATTTAATTTTTTTAAAATACTTAAGTTAATTAAAAAATCCTATTGCCACCTTACCTAGCCACCTCACCCTATGACTAATTCTCCCCTAATGAGTCACCTCAAGACCTTGTCCCCTCATCCTAAATACCTAAGACTTATTCCCACTTCCAAACTAAATTCCTAAACAACTAATTCCTTCCTAACCTCTTATTTTTACCATTTTATAATAGGTGTTACACTTGCCAAAAACAACAATAGAAAATAGGTCAAAATAGAAAGGTTTACCTATTCTAGGGTTGTTGACATCGATCAACCCATGGCTGACATTAGTGGGATCACTTAAGTTGGAAATATAAGCCAAGCCCTAACTTGAAGTTCAAGTTAGCAAAAATTAAGAAAATTGATTCTTACTCTTGTTCAAGCTCTTGAAATTCTATTTTTTGACATCCAAGCTTACAATCACGCTATGTAAGTCAATCACAATAAAAAACTAAGCTCTTAAGGATCAACAACACCTACTTGTTCTCTTTATTTAGGTATTTAGGTTTGGACTCCTGATTGGGACCATTGACTTGGCACTTATTGTTTAGTGACTACCATAACTAAGTACATCACTAATACTGTAGGTCATTTAAATATTTATTCTTTTATTTATTTATATCTACTCTACATTGCTTTATACACTTCTGACCATACACACATGAGGGAGTTATAAAGCATCCTTACTTATTTCCCCTTAACCTAACATACCAAACCTCTGACTAGACTTAACCAAGCCATAATCTCCCTCTCATAACTCTCCCAACCTCCCTAACCTGATCCAAATCATTTCCAAAACCTAAGAAAGCTCTCTGCAAGCTCCTAGAAAATTATTGCCCCTATCAACCTTAGTAGCCTAATCGACATTAGTCACCTCACTACTAACCTTGGTAGTATAACCAATATTTGTCAATCCCCTACTGACATTGGTGACTGTGAATTCCCTAGCCTCTTCAAAACCTACCCAAATAACTTATAAAACAAAAATAGAATACCTCACCTATACCCTGTCACTCGCTACTACTTACATGTTAATAATGGTAATATTATCTTTGTTTCACTCTCTTTTTACCTTTCTTTTAGTTATTTATTATTATTTTGTCTCTAAAAACTGGACTATCATCTCTAGGGAAGTTTCACACTTCCTAGAACAAGCACGTAGCTTGGTAGCCCACTCATTTATTTGCTAACAAACATCTTGTGGTAGTGATTTCTTATTTATAGGTAGTCCTACCCAACCAAAGAGGAGTGCTCACAATGTCTAGATATGGTACATAAACCAAATTTGGGTTCATTCTAATCACTTATCCCCATCCTTCTTTCTATTTTACTTTAGACTTAAAATAAACAAATTTTAGTGAAATAATTCTAGCATGCCTAGTGGGACCCTAGAGTTTTCCTTGTGTTCATTTCTTGTTTTAAACATTCATATAGGTGCATTATAGTGAAATTTTAATTTCTTTCACTTCATCCTTCTCTTTTCTCTTAAAAACAAAAAATTCAATATCTTATTCTATGTTTAAAATGCATTAAACTAAAATTTTCTTTCTTTTATCCTTGCCTCTAAAAGTAATTTGTCATTTTATTTTACAAAAAAAAGAGAATACCTTCTTTACCTCATCTTGCATACACATTAGGATATTCAAATTCATACTCTATTCTTATTTCATCTCTATTTTCATTCAAATCTAAATATTTCAAGTTTGGGTTTAAAACTTACTACATTTCATAGTTTGTTTGTTACATATTAACTCACCTAGTTAATTACAAGAATTTTGAATAAATCATAGTACACCTATGTTACAAAACCAAATCACATTCACATAAACAAGCATCTAACTCACCTAAGAAAAGGCCCATTAGGATTTCATCAATTGGTGGATCACCTTACCTTACCTAGCTATCCTACTTGGATTTCACCACCAAGGAGAGAACCCACTCCATTCTTTGGTGGAGTATAATATCTAGACATAAGGTATATTTTGGCTAAGCATCTTGGCTCAACTCTAGGTTTGTGAAGTGTAGAGAGCAAACTCTTATAACAAGCCACGTACCTTCTCTAACATAGATTCCTCTTGAGCACCAAAAATAACCTAAAACCAATTTTAGATTACTTTCTAGTACCTTCAATAACCAAATTCTCTTCTCACTATCTGATTAAGTCATAAGCCAACACGAGATAAAACATTAATCTCTAGGACTTAATAGTTGTTGGATGAATGTTCTTTTTCTGATTTTCAATTACCTTCTATATTTTTGACTTGGTAAGGATGTTTTTCTATTGATTCACAAAATCAATACTATTTCTAAAAATTAGTTTTTATAACCCATTATCTTAGGTTTTTGAGTGTTATTACTTCTTACATAGACCTTTCACATCCACTATTTTAACTACTTTCAACCTTTGATTTATTACAACATTAAATTTTCTATCTCCTAAGATTACACAGTGATCAACATCAATTAACCCTATTGGTATTAGTATACTTTACCTACCAACATTAGTTATTCCACCGACATCCGTAAAATTTTCCTATCGATATTAATCACTTTCCTACTAACGTCAATGACTATGTAATTTCATCTACTCAAAATGACAAGCTAAAATAACCCATTTACCTACACTCAAACCTAATTTTTCTTTATTATATTTCAAATATAGGATAGTAAGACTATTTAAACATTCTCTTGCATGGTATTAACATGAGATCAAGCCAAAATTCTTACCAATTATGAAATATCACAACCACTTCCACCTTCCCCTCTCACTTTTGATTCTATCATGGAGCATACTTCAGATACATATCATAATCCTAGCCCTAACTAAATTCCCATTATGCCTGAGGGAGATCAATATTTTGCTAAATTTATTGATCACAATGTGGCATCCCTTCAGCATTACCTTGTTATGATCCAAACCCGTAATTCTTTAGGTCACCCAGTCTATGGTATGCTAACCTCTTTAATGGAGACAACCTTAGTTTCAGTTGCCTCCACTATTTTCTCCATGGTTACCCAAACCACCTCTTTGATGAGTAACCCAACTATAAATAATGTTCAAAATATAACATTTCCAACTACCCAATCCCACCTAAACCCTGGTATAACTTCCCTACTTTCACAACCACAACTAGTTTAACCAAGTCACACCCCATTCTAGAATTTAGTGGGTACCTATTCCATCCACACTCGCACTTATAATTACCCAAGTTATGACTCACCCTTCATCCAGTCTAACCATTCCAATAATCCAACCTATAGTAATAACAACCAACCAAGGCATAGTTTCCAACCCAATGGGACAAGTCCCTTTTCTTTCTATACCTTAGCCTATGACTCATTATCTTTATGTTTCCCTGACACAACCTCAGCAAGCTATGTCATACACTCCCTCTACTTCCTATCAGCTTCCCTATAACTTAGGATGTATCCCCCAAAATAATCCCCCTTTAAACCTCATTAAGATGATAATGGATAAGATGTCTAATCTAGAGACATCCATTTCTAGTTCAAATAATGTATTATCTTATGATCAGATATGCAATGAACCAATCCATCCTTTTGTGCCTATTCACTGTTATCCAAGTCAATGGAAAATCCCTAAATTTTCTTATTTCTAGAGCAAATAGGACCTATAATAGCACTTGAAATCATTTAGACATGCTTATTATTTAATAAGGCATGATGATGCATTACTACTTCACACTTTCCCTATGTCTCTTTCAGGTGCTACCTTGGATTGGTATAGCTCTATACCTCAACACTCCTTTATCTCATTTACCCAACTTGCATAAATATTCCTAGACCATTTCTCTAGTAACATTTATAAAAAGTTTCCTATAATAGACCTTTATTCTATCAGACAATTTCATGATGAGTCTATTATAGATTTTGTCACTTATTGGATAAGTTTAATCAATCAACTCTCCTTCTCCTTACCCTAACCTGAGATTATAGAGATTTTCTCAAGGGCATGTGCTAAGCACATCTCATCCACACTCTAGGTACAAACTTTTCACACATTTGATGATGATTTTATAATGGCATAGAAACTCGAGTTTCACGCTATAGATTAAGGCAAAGTCAAGTTACATAGTAAGAATCCCAATACCAAGTCAAATGGTTCCTCATCCTCTAAAACTTATCCTTATAAAAAAAAGGCTAAAGGCTCTACCAACATGGTGTTTGTTAAGTTAGCCTCTTCCATAACCAAAAACCAATTAAATTCTTTGACTTCTCAAAATCTGACCAGGTAATTCCAATAATGGTATGAACAAAGACAATACACTCTCATTAGGGAATCATATACATCTATCTTAGAGAAACTATTACAATAAGGTGTCATAACCCTTTCTCAAATACCTCCTATATAGCTTAATCCTTCCCATCCTATCCTAAGATGGTACAAGGAAGATGAGTTTTGTGATTACCATTGAGTTAAATGCCACAACTCTAATAATTACAAGACACTCAAGAACAATGTTCAAGATATGCTTGATAAAGGTGATCTCATCTTGGATAATCCTAATTCGCCTCCTAATCAAAGTATGGATGTATTTAAACACCCTTTTCCTAACCATTCATTGAATAAAAATATTATCCAATCCATAACTAACTCAAGTGATAATAATATCCATACAATTAATATGGTCTTTTCTTTATCTTTAGTTTAACTTACCCCTCAACAAGAGACATCTATTTCATCGAATCCTCCCACAAATTTAGTGGCATCTATTTTGTCCATTCTTCCTCAGGTAAAAGAGCCTATTTCACCTATTTCATTCAATCAAGAGGAAGAGCCTCTTTCACCACTATTTTTTCCACTTAAGGAGCCTATAATGCCAATTCTATTTGCACTAATATTACCTATAATTTTACCACTTGAAAACCACACCTTACCTATCCCTCAACCACATGTTGAAGGGAATATCATTCCTAAATTATACCCTCTTGAGGAACCTTCTTTTCCTACTTTTTATCTACTTATAGAGATTGGTACCCCACCCACTTCACCCTTACGCCTAGAAGAGTCCATATCATCTACTCCTATAATAGATGAAAGACCTATTATGACTACTCTAATTTCACCACTCTTACCCCTTATTTTAAATATGGAGGATCATAATTTACCCATGCCTCAACCAAATTTTGAGGAAGACATAATACCTATGCTTTACCCTCTTGAGGAACCTACTTTGCCTACCTCTCCTCCACCCATGGCAGACCAAGTCTCTTCTCCTGTCTCTGTCGAAGAGGACCCCATTGTGGTTCTTTCTTATCTTTGGCATGAAGTAGTAGAGACCAAAAATTTACCTCTTTCAAAAATACTTCAGCATTCTAAAGACACAACCATAAGGCCTAAGTCAACTTTGCCAAAACCCTTATCACATTTGGTGAAAAGTCTAGAATTTCTTGACTTCATGAAGATAGACCATGTGGTATTTTGGGACCAGCTTAAAATTTTATATCCAACACAATGAATGTTGACCTTTATTTCTAATCCCCTTACTACCCTTTACCCTAAGGTCTCTAACAAATCTAGAGCTTCTTCACCAAAAGTAACTAAAGTTCAGTCATCTATATCATAACTCTCACCCTCACAAGAATGTGTTACATTAAAGTAGATTCGGCCCTTAGGTGTATGCCCAATTTTCACTTTAATTCATCCACATGTGAAATTAGATTTAAATCCTCAACCATAAGTTAAAGTTTCTCACCCTAAAATATAAAAGAATGTTAAGCCTCCTATATCTCATTGATCCCTTCTTCAACCCTCAACTTTACCATTCATTTTTAGGGCCACACCCCTCTACTTTAGTTAGAATATCACCTAACCATGCCAAAAAAAAGGTTAAACTACCTATACTCCTACGTTTTCCATCTAGTGGGCCTCTCACATTTGACACTAAGAAAGTGACAAAAAAACATGTAACTCCACCCTCACTAAACAAGGCACCACATAAAATTACCTTTCTAACACTAAAACAAAAAAGGTGTTCACTCATGTTAGCATAATAAGTGTGAGTCCACTTGCAAGCTCTCAAAGCTTTTACTTATGTCAATTATTTCAATCTTTAGTAATAACTCTTCCTATTATTAATCCTTATAGTCCTCTTAGAATCAATCCATCTTGTTTTGATGATACACAAGTATGTTTATATCATCATTCACCTGGACATGATACTGAGAATTATAAATCCCTCATAGTAGTTATTCAACAAAACTTCAATGTTGACACTCTCTTTGATGATACTCCTACTATTAAACCTAAATTCAAACCCAAAGATGTCATCGTAACCCCTTTACCACCTCCTTCACCAACTTTTCAAATCAACATAATTAATGTGGCCATGTGGTCACAAAACTAAAAAGATAAAGCTAAGGAAAAGGTCACTACTCCTTAGACCCATCCCTTCACCAAAGACACTTCCCCCACTAATCCTAAGATTTCCATCTTGGGTGTTCCTAAACATCTTCAGATGTTATTAAAATCTCAATAGTGAAACAACTTCACCAAACTCCTATGAAAATGTCTGTGTATGAGTTAATACAAAACTCATCCCAAGATCATCAAGATTTGATTAGTGATTTTCTAGTGATTAAGGTACAATCAAATGATCCCCAACCTCTTTCATCTTTGGTCAGCTCCCTTAATTCCATCTCCCTAATTTCTTTCAGTGATTCAAAAATTCCACTTAAACACCCTGAAGATCAAGATTTTGCCCTTTTTATTACCACATATATTGATCAAAATCATATCAAGAGAGTGATGATCGATGGGGGAGATATTATTAATATTATTTCCACCCATGCCTAAAAATATCTATCCCTTCTTGATAATTTCATGTCTCAAACTGATGCGGTACTCTATTCCTTTAATGATACTATTGACACTATGATGGGCACTATTATTTTACATATTTGTGTAGGTCCTTACATAATTCCTAATCTCTTATATGTTATGGAAGGATATTTATAATATAATATACTACCTAGACAACCTTGGATACATGTTATGGCATGTGTACCCTCAACTTTGCACCGTTTTGTCAAGTTTAAACATGATGGACAAGTGCATGTTATACCTACTGACCCACCTTTATTTAAAACATGTAACATGACCTATAGTCCCAATGATGTTATCATCCCATTGAAAACATCCTCTTACTTTCATGATGCTTCTAAAGCTTCCACAAACTCCACTCCCATGGTTACATAGATTCTGGTAATACCAATTCTTGATAATGATCCCATGGAAGAAACCTTTAAATGTTTATCACTCAGTGAATATCATTTGTTGATGCTCAACATGTTCTATACTCCATAAGAGTATGGAAGGATTCACATACACCCAAATTATGATCTCTGTATTGGGGTGGTCATCCCTTATAGACCCCCTAATATTTAAACCAATTTCACATATGGGGGAATTGATCAAGCTCCCACTATCAGCAGTCTATCTTCTTCATCACAACCATTTACCTATGACTTCTCTTTACTAAGTAACCCTAGATTTTCTCACACCTATTTCTATAGGTGTTCCTAGAAAGGATTTGGTTTGGGTCATTATGAACAAGGTATCCATATACCTATTGACTATCTTACTAGCAACACCATTAAAAATGCTAAAAAGAGGCATGGGGTGGGATATGATAAACCAAATAAACTCACTAAAACCTTCCATGAAGCAATTGTCAAAGAACTAGTATTTCCTTCTCCACCATCACCTACTAAATTAGAGGTATTTATACCTCCTAATTTTTTTCAATAATTACCATCCATTTGGGGCCTCTCACCTATCATCAAGGTAAGGAAATAAGGTCCCTTCCTCTCATTCATCTTGAAATAATTGATAAAGACTCTCTTACTATTAACACTATCCAATGTCAAGATGATGACATAATTCTCACCTACATGCGTCTAGATGATTCCTATATCCAATAATAATTCCCATCTAAAACATAATCTATGTTAAATGAATCAACCATTGACATCAACCTACCTTCTCATGATAACCCTTGCATCCTCAAGATTGGCCAATCTTTATATTCTTATGAACAAGTTGATTATGCCATGTTTCTTAATGACCATAGCTAAGCCTTTGCTTTGTCTTAAAATGACATGCCTAGTATTGACACCTCTATCATCACCCATAACATTGTCACCAATTGAGATACTAAACCTGTTAAACAAAAGCTTCACAAGATGCATCCTCATATTGCTTTCCTTATCAAAGAAGAGCTCCAACACCTCCTTTTTGTTAACTTTATCCAACCCATCAACTACCTATAATGGATTTCCAATATTATACCTATCATAAAAGAGATTGGAGGAATTTGTATTTGCACTGACTATCATGATTTAAATCTTTCTTATCCAAAAGATGATTTTCCATTGCCTAGCATCAACCAACTTGTTGATCTAAAGACCAACTATGAGATGCTATTACTTATGGATAGATTATCTATATATAATAAAATATTGTTCACTCTTGAAGATCAACATAAGACAACATTTATTACCCCATAAGGGACTTTCTATTATTGGGTCATGCTTTTTAGCCTAAAAAATGTTGGTGTAACTTACTAATGCACCATGACCTACATTTTTCATGATCTCCTATACAAAATTATGGAAGATTACATGGATGACTTACTCAATAAGTTTAAAATTAATCAAAAACACTTGAAAATTCTCAAAACTATATTCACTCATCTCTTCCAATATAACGTTTGATTAAACCCAAATAAATGTGTCTTTGGTGTTTTTTTTGGTAAACTCTTAAGTTTTATCATTTATCTCTATGGTATCAAGGTCGATCCTACTTAGTTTATATCAATCCTAGAATTACCTCCACCTACTAATATCAAACAACTTTGTAACCTATAAGGAAAACTTCAGTCCATTCACCGCTTCATTTCCCAGTTGTTAGATCACTGCCAACCCTTTCACCATCTCCTCAAAAAGGATGTCTCCTTCAATTGTAGTATAGATTGCCAAGAAGCCTTTGATACACTTAAAAAATACCTCCTTTCCCCACTAGTTCTTATTCCACCTAAGGAAAATTAGCTTTTCTACCTATACATCTCTACAATAGACCATTCTTTAGGTGTTATGATTGCACATCAAGATGACCAACATCAAGAGTAGGTAGTTTATTACATAAGCCATACTCTTATTGATTATGAGACTTGATATACCCATACTAAATAACTTTACCTTGCATTGGTCTTTTCCACATCTAAGCTTCACCATTATCTCTTAAATCACAAAACCTATGTGGTCACCCATACTAATCCTCTCAAATACATGCATTCTAAAACATATCACAACCAACATATAGATCGATGGCTCATTATTCTTGCTAAATTTCAATTATAGTTCATTAAACAAAAATATATTTAAGGGAAAATAATCACTAACCAATTGGTTATTGCCCCTTTACCTGATAATCAACCTTCAAACCTTAAATTCCCTAATGAATCTATTACAATGCTCTCCACTGATGACATCTCCTATCAAATGATGATGTTTTTTTATGGATCTAAAAGACAACATGGTGGGGTGTGGGTGTCATTCTTATTCCTCTAGATGGTGAGCCTATGCCTTTATCATTTAAACTAGATTTTGAATGTACTAACAATATGGTTGAATATGAGGCTTTGATTCTAGGACTTCAAATGACACTCTTCTTGAGTATCAAATCCATAACCATTTTTGGTGATTTTCAGCTAGTGGTTAACCAAGTTAATAGTTCCTACCTATGCAAAAATGAAATTTTGTAGTGGTATAAACATCATGTAGATATGCTCTTGGGATAGTTTGACGCTTATCTATTGTGAATTATTCCTTGATCTACAAACAAGTTTTCTGACATGATGGCTTCACTTGCTTCACACATACCCTCTTCATCCTCCTCTTTGAGAATTTATGTCACCATTCATTACTTAACATTACCCTCCTATGTCTCAGTTAACATCCTTTTTGTCAAAATTGTAACTACCAACCCATAAGACTTATGGTACAAAAAACTCATGGATTATCTTTCCTTTTCTATTACCCCTCTTAATCTTTCTAATAATGGGAAATGGGCCTTCATAAAATGTGCCACTTGTTACACTATACTAGGGGTACTTCTCGATAATTAAATTTTTGATGGTCTTCTCCTTAGATGCCTAGATATTACTGAGACTCCCTTTACATTAAATAAGTCCATGATGGGATTTGTGGTAGACATTTCATTGGCCATGTAGTTACCAAATGTATCCTTTGACTTGGATACTATTAGCCCACACTTCATTAAGACTATGTTTATTACGTTTGGAATTACGTCAAGTGTCAAGAACATGTTAACCACCTTTACATTCCCAATTATACATTGCAAGTCTCCAAAGACTTTTTGCCCTTGTCCCAATAGGGCTTAGATCTAATCAGAGAGATTAACCCTCATTCATCATTCCATCATTATTCTATCATTACTGCCATTGAATAATTCACCAAGTGGGTTGAGGCCATCCCTCTCAACTCCACTAAAGCTAAAAAAATTGTTGACTTCATTAACCATCACATCATCTATCATTTTTATATCCCTCATAAGATTATAATAGATAATGGAAAGTATTTCAAAAATAAGATTGTTCAAAGTCTTTGCGATGCTTTTGGAATAAAATTAAGCTTCTCATCACCATAATATCCCCAAGATAATGGATAGATAGAAGCTTATAACAAAACATTGACCAAAATTCTCATTAAGGTAGTCAATGATATAGGCAAATATTGGCACACATACATTGTTTTCACTTTATGGGCTTACCACACTAGCATTCAAACCCATACAGGTGCTACACCTTTTTCATTGGTATATGAGACAGAGGCTATTTTGCCCTTTGAGGTCCAGATTCCTTGTCTTCACATTTCTCTACATGACATACCTACTAATTTCTTGATAAACATCATCTCATAGCCCTCAACCACCTCCAAATCTATGAAGAGCATATCAAATATGCTTATAACAAAAAAGTCAAAGGGAAAGATTTCAATATATGGGATCTCATTTTAAAATAAAATCAACATGTGATGAACATGGAGAAAAGTGAATGGGGTAAGTTTGCTCCTAATTGTCTTGGACCTTATATCATAACTCACAAGTATGGTTCAAGGACTTATCATTTTTCTTCTCTTGAAGAAAGGCTAGAACCTGAGCCTTTAAATGCCTTACACTTATGAGCATTCATTTGTTAAACAAGTGTCACTTTACTTCTTGTTTAACTTGAGCTCATTTCTTGAACATTCCTATTTAAACATTCATTTCCCTTCCTCTTCACCCTTACTCCTATACACTTAGATAACTTACATAGTTGTATGGTTTTATCCTCATAGTGGAAAACTCCTAATCCTCTATATTCTTGTCCATGACTTAAAAAAAATAAAAAAATGGGATATTTTAAAAAGTTATAAAATCTTAGGTCATGCTTTTCAACATAGACTGCTCCCTTCAAGGATAACTACATAACTTCCCTTTTATCCTATCAATAAACTGCTCCCTTAAAGGACAACTATTTAAATTTAAAAATAAATGCTTAGACCACTCCCTTAAAGGATGGATAAGCCAAGATATATTATCAAAGGGGAAGAAAACTACAAAAGGCTTCTCATATATTTATGTGACCTTAACCCATACAAAATCCCATTGTAGGCTTCCAACATTGATCAGCTTACACACAAAGAAAAAAAAAAGCTTTAAGTCATGAACTTGCATATATTAGCTCTCAGGTCACCCACAAAAGGGAAATATCATCTCTACTTAGTAGGTTATGCTACCTAAACATTTTTCCTCTTTTTACCTTTTTTTCCCTCATACTCTTTCAAGGGACTGTGAAGCTCACTTAACATAAGGTAAACATGACACTTATCTAACAAACACAATGGTTCAAAGATATAAGGCATGAAAGAGGCACATTTTCCTAAGCCTATTTATGTTCTAAATTATGGTGTTTACCAATGCACAAGCATTCTGCCTCTTTATTTTCCCATCCACATCACATGTTGATATATCTATTTGAGATGAAGAAACAATGTCATACCAACACTAACATAACCAATCTATTTATTTTACACATATACCATGAAAAATATGGAATTTTTTTGAAATAAACTTACATAATTAGTTTATTTATTTTACGCATAGACCATCACAAATATGGAAAAATGCTGAAATAAACTAACATAAACAATCTATTCATTTTAAGCATACACCATCATAAATATGGAAAAATTCTAAGATGAAATTAACCAATCAACTATGTATATACCATCACATAAATTAGAAATACTAGTCTAACTAAACTAACATGATCAACATTAACATCAAAATTAACATAGCATATTATAAACATCATCCATATCATCATCATAATCACAAGAAATGCATCTCAAAAAAATGAACATCTCATATATGTAATATTTGATCAAAGTACATGTTCATCATCTACATCATCATAACATCATATGTCTCTCTCTCAAAATGTACATCTCACACCTTCAGTTCATAGGCTAGTATACATGTAACATATATAATAAAAAACTAGCAACTTCTAATACTTAGGGTCCTCAAGGCTCTTCATGTCATTGTGAGGAGATAGTATCATCACCATTCTCCATCTATCTACATCAACATGAGATAGAAGCCATTGCATGTGACATCGACCTCTCCTACTCTCTGAACTTTAAATATCTTTGTATTTTTTAGAGCTCTCTAATCTCCCTCTCATACTAAGTAGTCTCATCTAGGGTAGTTGAATATCTCTCCATATATATAGTCTATGGAGGACCCATAGCACCTGATGATGGCTCAGCCTATACTGGTCCCTATGGTGGTAGAAGAAGAGGAGTAGCCTAGCTTGCTACTCTTAAACTATCTATTTTTGTTGTCACTAAAGTCACCTAACCTTGTAGAATAATCACTTGGCCCTATAGTGCTGCAACCTGACCCTGTAGATCCCTAATCTAACCCTATAACATTACCACCTACCCATGTAAGGATAAAACTTATGCCTTTACTATCTATCAAGCCTACACTACTACATCTCAGGCCTGCACTATTGTATCTTGGCCCTATAGCACTGCATCCCTCTCTTTAACTAACCCCTATAAATTTGGTGGTGGCCTCCTAACCTCCACCACTAAATGTAACCCTACCCATTAAGATGTATAGGCCATTATACACTTTGGGTCCCCAACACTTGGCCCTATTAGTAGCTCCTCAAAATTTGGCCCATCTATCTCTTAAGGTAATGGTAAGGGTGCCTCTATGTCATCCTACTTATATCAAGGGAAGGTAGGTGGAATATCTTGTAGTAGCCCAAACTACCTCCTAACTTGTACCATGAGTACCATCTCTAACTCATCGACACATCTCCCCCTAACTCATAGTGAACTCTATAACCCAACAAATTACTCTACCTACCCTCTAAAAACTAGGTATGTCAAATATAGTCTCCACAAAATATTTATAGGGATCAAGCCCTCGATCATGTGCTTATAGTAGGCAATGTCTCTCACCATGATATCCACTCAAGTCTATGCCATCCCCTCTCTCTATAATCTAAAACCAACCTAGAAGCTAGCCAGGATAGTGGTAGGTAACTCCAACAGTCATGACACCATGATGTTCTCATATGCCCAACAGTGTAGTAGATGGTTGACACATAAAATATATTACCATTGTAGCCTCAAACCCCACATCTCTTTGTATAACTATGCAAAAAATATTAGACCCCAAGAAAAAATGGTTCATTTCTCAACCATTTGTGTAAGCACACCTATAAAATCAAGCAAAAATCTCCCTCCATATGTATATAGCAATGCATACACCATGATCTCAATCATCATCAAGATGCTTTGATGATGTTGCTCTTTATTAGCTATATAAAGTGGCTCATATGCAAAACTCATAAAGTGGTAAGTCACCTCACTAACATGATCTCCATATAAAGTGACCACATGTATATCATGCTCCTTTGTCGAGCATGTGAAGAGCTCCTCACCCTAGAGTGGTAGCCACTAAATCCTTACAAATCCTTTGACATCACTATCAACTCTTTGGTCAGCAAATGGAAGGTGTTGGTGGTATGATCCCACCTCTCAATCAAATATATCATCAAAGACACATCTCACATGACTCAATAGTACCTATCACACTCCTTCTAAACCCATAGTTACCATATTCTCCCATTCATCTAGAGTGACATCCCTCCTCATGCATGTCAATAACCTTGATAGATGATCTCATAGTGTAATCTCCATCCTCACCTGCATCCATACATAAAAATAACTCAGGTCACATACCTTTTAATATACTCTATCAACATATTTGTCCCTTCTCATTGGGAGAACTACATTGGTTTGAGGCCCTAAATTAGGCTATGTAGATAACACTTAGTTGACATGGGGTCTTTTGAGGTTAGCTCAGCCATATACCCACCTCACTACCTACCCTAGGTGTCACTACCTCTTTTTTTCTACCCTAGGCTTAATTGCCTCTCTCTCTCTACCCCAAGCCTACCTACCTATCCCAACTCTAGGCCTCATAGCCTATATTCTTGACTCTTAACACTATGAGCTATCTTTTAAGCTTTAGACCTCTCGACCTATCTCAAATTACCTTTTTTCTTAAAAAAAACACCTTTTTAGATTTTTTTTCCTTGATTTTGGGAGAACTACATTGGCCTAAGTCCTTAAACCAAGATATGTAGGTAGCACTCAGATGACATAGAGTCTTATGAGGCTAGCTTAGCTATTTGGCTAGTTGACTACTTTCACTAGAGATCCAAAACTCACCCTTTCTCTTATTTTGATAATTTTTAGTAGTCATCGATATCAATACTTTATCAGCCTATGTAATAGTCGATGTTGATAAGAAACTACTGACCTTGATGTTGTGTCAATCAACATCAATTTACCTCATCAATGTTGGTGACTAGTTCAACCTTAAGGCTGAATAACCCAAATATAACCTTACCTATTTCCCCAAAAACCTACCCATAAAACCCCCTAACCTATCCTACACCTACCCTAACATATTTTATACCCCTCCATTAACATTTTATACAGCCCCACCTCTCATTTAACCTAAAAATTACAAATACCAAATCAAACTCATGTAGGCTCTTACCTTGTCTCTCTATCTTCTAGCTGGCACTGCTGGCCCCTATAGTTGTGTGCCTCCTTTTGGGTTCCCTTCTTGAGCTACAATCTCAAATCACTCTCAATATCTATTTCTTCTCACCAATCACATAGTTGAAAATGAGTTTGGTTAGTTGCCAAACCCCCTTTTGTCAGGTTTGGTCAGCCACCAATGTCAGTAACTTGACCTAACTTATCGATATCAATGTTTACACCTACCAACATCAGCAATGTTACCCTAGGTTTATCAACATTGGCATTTTTTATTACCAATATCAGCAAATGTAACCAATGTTAGCACCATTCCAATACTATTTGCCCCAACACAAAACCCCCAACTTTTCAAACCTTACACATACATAGGGAAAACTAAATATTACATATATATCGCCTAACCATGGCATAATAACATTTAATATCACTTAAATCTTCACCCATGCTGACTTTTATTAGAGATCATGAATATTTCCTCACTCATTCACCCTTTTATACCAACCTTGCATTGCTTATCCTGCCTGCATATGATATTCTGCTATAGTTAGCCATTATACACATGCATGTATATTAGGTGTTTTAGATGGAAACCACACCCATTATATCACCCTCAACCCTTTTATGTTTTTTAGGGGCACTTCCTACCTTAGATACTTGGGACACATTAACCCTTAGAGCTATAAATTTGATTGTTTTGACCTATCACCTATCACTTACAAGCTGTGCTTTGGTTACTTCTATTCAAGTCCTCCTTAACCTTGTCTATTATTGACTTTGATGACTATAAATCATTGTGTTATATTCATATGAAGTGATACTCAATTCTCTACCATTAACATAATTACCTTTTTATCAAACCAGTACCTAATTCTAATTTCTCCTCAATTGATTCCCATTTTGAGGGGGGATACCTTATCCAATACTTGGAGCATCTAACTCCTATTTTTGTCTTGCAACATGTCACTACAAATTACAAGAAAAAAGGGGAAAATGTACACACCAAAATTACATCACACAAATGTGTATAACCCCCTATGTAAAACCCCCCCTTAATCCCATTTTAATAATAATAATTAATCTCCCTAACCCATACTTTTACCCCTCACACATTTAATTAATTTAAAATACTTAATTAATTTAATTAAAAACTCCTATTTCCACCTTACCTAGCCACCTCGCCCTATGAATAATTCTCCCCTGATGAGTCACCTCAAAACATGGTCCCCTCATCCTAACTACCTAAGACTTATTCCCACTTCCCAGCTAAATTCCTAAAAAACTACTTCATTCCTAACCTCTTATTTTTACCATTTTATAATGGGTGTCACACTTGGCATAGATAAAAATAGAAAATAATCCAAAAATAGAAATGTTTATCTATTCTAGGGCCACCAATGTCGGTCAAACCATGGCTGATGTCAATGGGATTGTCGATGTTGGAAATATAAGTCAAACCCCAACCTAAAGTTCAATTCAATAAAAATTAATAAAATTTATTCTTACTTTCATTCAATCTCTCAACATTCTATTTTTTGAGATCCAAACTTACAATCACCCTACATAAGTCAATCCCAATCAGTAACTGAGCTCTTAAGGACCAACATCACCCATTTGTTCTCTTTGTTTAAGCATTCAGGTTTAGACTCCCTAATAGAGACCATCAACCTAGCACTTATCATTTAGTGACCACCACAACTAAGTACATCACTAATATTGTAGGTCATTTAAATATTTATTTTCATATTTCTTTATAGCTACTATGCATTGCTTAATGTACTTTTGACTATACCCCTATGATGGAGTTAAAAATCTTCCTTACTTATTTCTCCTTAACTTGACATACCAAACACCTAACTAGATTTAACCAAGCCATAATCTCCCTCTCATAACTCTCCCAACCTCCCTGACTTGATCCAAACCATTTCCTAGACCTGAGAAAGCCTTTTGCAAGCTTCTAGATAATTATTTCCCCTACTGACCTCAGTAACCTAACCGACATCGATCACCTCACTATCAACCTCAGTAGTATAACCAATATTAGTCACTCCCCTACTGATTTTAGTGACTATGAATTCCCTAGCCTCTTCAAAACTTACCCAAACAACTTCTAAAACATAAATAAAATACCTCACCTACACCCTGTCACTCTTTTCTACTTACAAGTTATTAATAATGATGATATTATCTCTATTTCACTCTCTCTTTACCTCTCTTTTAGTTATTTATTATTCTTTTATCTCTCAAAAGTGGACTATCATCTCTAGGGAAGTTTCAAACTTCCTAAAACAATTGTGTAGCTTGGCAGCCCACTCATTTATCTGCTAACAAACATCTTGTGGTAGTGCTTTCTTATCTATAGGTAGTCCTCCCTAGCCAAAGAGGAGTGCTTAAAATGGCACAAACCAAATCTGGGTTCATTCTAATCACCTATCCCCATCCTTATTTCTATTTTCCTTAAGACTTGAAATATACAAAATTTAGTGAAACAAATAGACCAATCCCCAACCTCCATTAGGACTATGACTTCAAAAGGTGAAGTTAAAGACAAGTTCAGAAATATGAATGATTATAAACCAAAAGGGGAGGGTTACTTTAGTGTTTTAAATTCCTTTGGCTAATTCAAACCCTTAGAAAATCCATTAAAATAGACCTTTCTACTTGTAGACATACAAAGGTTATTTAGATAGCATGTTCTTCCTACAAGAAGCATCTTTAAGTTCTCATCATGTATTGAGTGTTGTATATGGAGAATCTAAATATTCATAGAATGTGAGAGGGCCTATTGACTTTAAAATGGTGTATCTAGTTCAGATATCCAAGCTCTAATCTCCATAAACCATGTCTAAGATCCATAAACACCCTTAAACCCTAATAGTGACCCATCTACAGAGGTTTAAGGAAAGATGCATTAATTTGATAATAAATTTATTTTTTATCACTTAGATCATGTTGGTAACTCAAAAGGGATCTAATTCATGGCTTTGGATGGTACAAAAACTATACAAACATCTCTTGAAGAGGCAAATTTGTAAGGTTTCAAAAAAAAATTGTGTTGCAGAGCCTAAGGTGAAGTTCTAAACCATGAGAAGATAAATTTTAGGACTTGTTATATTCATTACATATCAATATGTCTCATGAAATTTATTGTAATTTTCTTTACCATCTTCATCTAAATTGCCAATTGGTGAAGTAGTCCAATTGGCCTAGTAATGCAAGGCTAATGTGTGTTTGTAGGTAAATAAATCTTAAAGGATATCAATTACAATGAATTATAAGTTATCTAAGGATTATCCATGTTTCATCATATGAATTTGGAGCCTAAGTTCAAATATTTTATCATTCAAATAATGAATATGAAAAGAAAGTTAAAGGACAAGCAACACAAGACTACTAATCTTGAAAATGGAAGAGTCTAGTAAGCAAAGGGTGGTCTGAGAGCATTGATTGACCATATCCAAACATGGTAACTATGACCTTGGTGAGAACACACCAAAATGGAGACCATTATAATAGGTCAAAGGTAGTTTTATGAACCATTCAACATGCATATTGAAAGAGAGGTTACTCAATGCCTCAAGGATACCTATTTATACCCCATATACATTGAATAACTACCAAAGGATGGAATATTGAGCTATTTTAGGAATAATCAAGGCCTGAATAAAGTTAATTAAGAGAGTTATAGCCTCAACAATGACAAAATGAAATCATCGATGAGATGTCAATACTTAAGGAGAAGAACGAGTCTGTGTAAATACCCTATGCCACATTAGCCTCATTCATGACCTCTCCCACACCTATATTTATCTCTCTCCTCTTAAAAAATATCTATTTAAATAAGAATTAATCTCTTACTTGGAATCCCTCATCTGGGTGTAGAAAATCTCTACTAAAATTGCCTTGTAAACTCTTTTGAATCAATAGAAGATAGTTTCATATTCTTGTTGAATGTTAGTGTATTCCATGGGAGTTTAATTTGTAGAATTTATACATATGACCATCATCTATAGGTCCTTTCATTTAACTAGATTAAATTTTAAGTTCATTAAAGGTTGTATGAAGTGTTATTAGTAAGATTTTTCTTGAAGTGTCATGAGTTCATTATGTCTTGAGAAGACCTATGCCTTATGTCCTTCAAGTTTTAGAATCCTATCCAAACTCCATACAAAAAATTCATCCTTAAAAAACCATTGAATATTCTAATTAATCATTGTCTCCATCAGGTTCATTAGTATCTACCAAAAGGAATGATTAAGAGTGGATCTCTCATTGACTAATGCATCACCACTTAGAGTAGTTTCTTGTATTAGTGTTCATATCTTTTCCCCCTTTCCTTGTGATGAGTTTAGGTCATAGAGAGCATTGAATTGTAAAATTAGGGGATCTCTCCCCATAGAATCTAGAGGTGTGACCTATACATTATTAAACCCATAATCTAATGTCACTCCCATGTTGGACTAGGTTTGAGGTTTGGACTTGAATACTCCTATCCTCAGCTAGGGTGCATCCTAAAACCTCTAATAGTTATGGCATGCCTAATGGGACAAAAAATAAAGGCCATTAAACACCTAATTTGACAATATTGATAATTTTTAAGGACATTTGGAAGGCTAAATATATTCATCAATAGATTGGAGGGTAGTTTTATGCACCAAGTTTCTACTATATTAGCTTCAAAAGGTAAGTAGATTCAGTTTTTTGAATTACCATTAGACATAAAAAGGAGGAAAAGGGTTCCTATTTATAATCCAAACCCCACATCCCTTGATTCTCTTAAGTCTCTTAATTATTCCAATTCTTTCCATACATAGCCTATTAAAAGTCCACTGATCCTAATGGCAAGACCTAGATTACAAGACTTTATACCCTTCAATGGTGGCATACTTCTTAACATAAACCAATATGATGGCATCCTAACTAATTCCTTGAAGAGTTTACCATACTTCACAAGGGAAACCTCCAACACTCTTGTAAAACACATAGCTGACATTGTAAACCTATGTTTAGTACATAACATCACCTAAGAGATTGTAGCCATGAGACTCCTAGCAACCTCCTTGAGAGGCAAAGCCCTTCAATGGTATAGATGTATAACTCCTACCTCTATTAATACTTAGGATGAGTTTGGTGAGTGAATTTACAAACATTTTAAAGATAAAATTGACCATGTGTCACTAGTTGAGCAACTCACCTCAATCAAGAGGGCACCCCAAGAATCTATGGTTGATTTCAACTATATATTTCAAAATACTTGGGATAGAATCCTTGTTATCATAAATCTCACACCCAATTATGAATTTTTATACTACTTAAGGGCCTTGAATTTATATGTTTTAGTAATGATAAAATCCATGGGTGGGACAACATTACCAGAGGCATATGAAATCTCTATAAGGGAAAAAAATTGATTGATACAAGTAGGAAACTTAAATCCAAGACCCCTCATACCCCTCTTTTTTAGCTCCCACCTAATGCACCCACCATTGATCCATTACATACTCCAAATAACCAAGGTTAATCTAATGATATCCAAGTAGATAGGCTTAGGAAGATTTAGGTTTTGTTGAAAGCACAAAATATTAGTGGGCTTAGAGTGGTAGAAATAAACCTCTTATAGACCATATCGAAACACATATCAAGATCCATACCCATATTATCCTTATAATGAGCCCCCTTATCCATCAAATAAACAAGCCCAAGGTGATATCACTTAGACTAGACCATATAACATTTATAACCCAATGTTACAATCAACTCAAGGGTAATGGTGCCAACTCAAAATAATATTGCACAAGAGGGCCAATTATAGTCAACATGAGGGAAATCTAATGAGATGTTGATGTCAATAAGTAGAGAGACATATCAGATCCTAGTATATATTAGACCCCTCCATTCCAAGCTCATGATTCTATGCCTCCTCTATATATACATAATATTTTCAACTTTTATCAAACACTAATATTTTACAACTTGTAAGAACCCATCGAGAATCAATCGCTCTGAGTGTATGATTTAAGGGGTGCACTAAGAAAGGGGCGGGCGTACCTTTAGTTCTTCACAAGATTGGTGCCCCTTATTTCCACATTATTACCATTTCAACTAGATCTTAAAACCATTCCCTAAGTTATTACTCCTCCCTTACATACTCATCTAGTCTTTTCCCTCTTTCTATCCTTCTTTTCCTCACTGTAATCCCCTTTAGCCATTTGACTATACTAGGTTGACCCTAAACAATTTTTAGCCTTTGATTACTATACAAGGTTGACCCTTTACTATTTTGGATAATTTTCACTTGAGAGCTTTGTTAGCCATTCAACTGATCTAGCTCAGGACCTAGTGATTTATCTCTTAAAAACATACATGGTTGACTAAGTCAACCTCATACAAATGACATATTTATAAGGATTTAGGGTGAGATCCACATATAAATACAAGATCATTATATCATTATTTCAATATGAAATCAAGAGTTACTATTCACTTGTGCTTTTTTACAATCTTCTCTTCCACTATTCTACTTGAAGAGTCTTAGCTTAGGGTTTCTACTTGGAGAATCTAGTCTTGTGGATAAGTTTTTGATGCTTTGGAATTTCTTAGTTATACTTAAAAACCACAACAACCTCTTGTGAATCCCCATTAGCTAAGGGAGAGATTGATTCTTAATAGGTTCACATTCAGGTAAGTATATTCTAACTTTGTTCTCCTCTCTTTAGTAGATAGAAATAACATAATTATTGGATCGAATCATATTATTCTTCATATTCCATGTACTAGTTCTTACTCATAATTAGTTTAATTGAAATTCTCTTATACATGTTTTGATTCTTTTACTAACCATTTTATTGTGCCACAAGCTTTGGTGTGCACTAGAGTAGATTTACTTTCTTATTTATTAGAATAGAGTGAACATTAAACCTAACACTTTTTTAGGGTTGTTGTGTGATTATGTTATATTTTAGGATTTGTAACCCTTCCTAACATGGTGTATTGTGACAAGTGATCTCCTAATCGGGTTTAGTGGATCCCCATATTGGTCATGCTCTTGCTTAACAAATGTATTCCTAATCAAAAGTGTAGGTATGCTCTATCTTCTCTGAGCTAGGATTGGTTTATAAACATGATGAATTTCTAATTACATACATTTTGGTAAACCTAACGTGAATCCTATCCCACCACTAGTTAGATTGTCTTCATGTTTCCATTTTCTTCTTATTATTAGCTGCACTTTGGATTCACCTTCATAATACATTTTGGTGAACCTAAATTAAACTAACCCTTGTAGTATTTTTCTATCTTATTTTATTTATTTCATTCTTTCATCAATATTTTTATCATATATTTTCCATACTAGATCGACTTTGTCAACCTAGTATATAACTTCTCTGCATAGGTTTTTAGGTAAAGGCTACTAGATTGATCTTGTTAACCCAATATATTTTTTCAGATTTCTAGACATCCAGTCCAAACTAATAGGTTGACCCAATTGACCTTTTACTTTTTTAGACATCAAGTTCAGTATACTAGGTCAACCTAATTGACCCTGCATATTTTAAGCACTCAACAATAGGTTTCTACAAAGCTTGATTGACCCAATCACCCTAGTTAGTAAAATTTACAATCATATGTCAATTTTATTGAAACAATAATCTTTATATTATGCATCTATAATCCACCAAGGTTCCTTTCCACCTCTCTATCTCTTTCTTTACTATATTTCCTTTCATAGTTTGTAGTCTTCAAAACTACCCTTGCATAGTCAACTAAATCGACACTACCAACCTAGTTCTATGTTTTGTGTGCTATCTAGATAATTGGGTTGACTCTGTTGACCCTATTCATTTTTAGACCTTAATTTTGTAGTACAGGTTTGACCTTGTCAACCCTATTCTATATTTTTTACATACATT
The DNA here is from genome assembly GCA_037957365.1 of Torreya grandis. Lineage (NCBI taxonomy): Eukaryota > Viridiplantae > Streptophyta > Pinopsida > Cupressales > Taxaceae > Torreya > Torreya grandis. The sequence continues at coordinate 1,335,678 of JARHVA010004534.1, forward strand.
GTTGACTATATCAACATTGTACCTAGTTTCAAAGTTGAGATTAATCTTATATGCTAGTAATTAGTTCACACTTTATTTTCTTGTGAATTGCATGCTTAGAATAGATCACATAGCTTCATTAGTTCCAAATCAAAAAATCTAAGTAAACATTTTAACATTTGGCTACCCAAGACCAACCTACTTGGATTTCATCACTAAGGGGGAAGATGAATTGATACTCTAGTCAAGTATAAAACATGCTTAATGGTATATTATGGCTAAGCACATGATACCCTTATTGTTTTAGTGTGTGAAGTGAGGGGGTAGGCCCCAATACCAAGCCTATATCATTACCAATACATTCCATTTTAGCCCAAACTAACTAAAACCATCCTTAGATTGCCATTCTAATTCCTTTATTATAGACAACTTCCCATCACATTTAAAATCATATATTAATAATCTAATTAACATTCAAGTTGAACAATTAGTTATCTCTTTACTTTCCAAGTTTATTACTTACTCTTTTATTAATTGTATTTTGTATTGTAAAAACTTGTATAAGCTAGTGTTGGTGCAAGGTTTTATGTTGTGTGCTTTAATTAGATTGGCTAACTTTAATCTAATTGACTATTTGTTTCCTTTATATCATTTACATTCAAAATTTCTTGTAGAATCTATCTTGTTTCATTTCACAACCTATTTTAGTCTTTTTAATTTTCCCTATAAATTGTAATGGGTTAACCGAGTTGACCCTATATCTTTTTCATCCCCTGTTCACTATACTAGATCAACCCAGTTGACCCTGTATAGTTTGTAGAACCTATTTCCTTTTTTTCAATCTCTATTCATTGTATTGGATTGACCTTATACTATTTGTAGATCCTATTTTCTATGTTAAGTTGACTAAGTCGACCCTGTAATGTTTTTACTTTTCATATTTGTCAATATAGTTATTTAGTTACCCTTCTTTGCATTCTATTCATCTCTCTTTAGTCATAATGAATTACCCTTTTTTAATAGTCGTAGATATATTTAATCCATTTAGATACTATATGGGATGTTCATTTATCCCTCTCTTTTCCTCCCAAGAGCACCAAAACTCTTGGGGTACCTCTTCTCCTTCATCCATGAATTTTAATATGGTATAAATAACACCTCAAGATGAAGTTGATGAATCTAATCCTTTCTATACTTACCAAGAAACTTATCATCTTCAAAAACTTAAAACTAATGTAGGAGTAATTGATATAAGCTTACATAAAAATCCTACTAGTAATCCTTCTTCTAGTAATCTTCCCCCTAACACCAATTTGGGGGGTGATCCTACTAACATTAACCCACCTCCACATACAAATCAAATTTTAGCCCAAGTTATCTAAAAAATGAACATAATGAAAAATTCTAACACCAACCAAATGATGCAACTTCAATAGCATTTAATCAATGTGGCTAATCAACCTCCAAATACGTATCTTCAAGCTAATCCCAATTTCATTCTTCCACCTCTTTGGGATGCCTCAGGTAATGTTATTCCTCAACCTATAATGAATAAAAATATTCTTTAAACCATTCAAAGTGATCATTTAGCTCATTTCATTATGTCCATTGATATTTATAAAATATCTCCAACTATCAAATATGATGGGACTAAATACCTTGCCTCATTTCTCAAATCCTTTGGAAACCTTTACAAAGAGTGGATCCAAACTAATACCTTCACCAAAACTAAAATCTTAGTGAAAACTTTCACTGATGATGCATTAGAATGGTATAATCAACTTCCCCAACATTCTATTTGGCAACTTGAAGATTTGGTCAATCCTTTGGTTAAAGAGTTTAAACACAATAATCTTCTTGAAAATTATATTAGCCACTTAATCAATGCTAAGCAATCTCCCATAGAATTAGCTCATGATTTTATCAAAATATGGAAATCATTGGCCCATAAATCTAACCATAACATTATTGATGATAACTTATTCAAATTCTTTATCATAGATTTAACTCCCACTCTTAAATATAAGGTTTGAACCTTTGCTCCCCAAACACTTAATGAAGCTCTTGATCAAGCTAAACATCAAGACTTTCATATGAAGAAATTCAAACCTAATCCTAAAATTATTAAAATATATTTATAAACATCTAATGCTATCACTAGTAATACTCCACAAACCAAACTAGGAGTCACCAAAATTGTTCTTTTACCTTCTCATACACCTCTTTTAGTTTAGCAAATCAAACAATTTTTGCTTCCCTCAAAACCTTTCATCTATCCCAATGATTCTCCTAAGTGGTATGACCCCAATATGTTTTGTTTGTTCCATGCTAACATTAGGAATTCTCATGAATATTTTATAAGTCTCACTAAATTCTTTATTTCATATATGCTTGGTGATTCATTCAATCATGAAGCTATGATCAATCTTTGTCATAAATAATATATTGCTACTTTTCAAAAATGGCAAAATTCTAAAGCTTCTACTTCAAGTAACCAAAAATATTCTTCTAATAATAAATCAAATACCAAGGATGTTTATGCCATTGATGCTAATTATGACTAATATTTTAACAATTCTCAATATGTCAATACTACTAAGGTTAATTATCATCGTAAACTAGCTCATAAAGATCCCATTAACAAGCCTAATAAGCCACTTTTAGAGGAACAACTTCTTAAAGATACTACCACCATTAATATTGGTTCAAAATACTAAGAGGAACCATTTCCTCTTTTCGATCCTCTAACTTAAACTATTCCTCCAAAGTCTAATTTAACCCCTAAACATTGCGCTGGTTCTTTTGAGTCTCATTGGAACTTTCTTGAAGAACTTAACTTTATTCCTTGTAATATTCCACTTATGGAGTTGGTTCACACTTCACCCTATCATCATAAATTAATTATGCAATAGCTCCAAGAAATTGATGATCCATCCTCCTTAGATGAAGAACCACCTTATATTTAATCTCAACCTACCAAAGTAAATACCATTGAAACTATGTGTCGTTCATCTAAACCCTCTATTGAATTCCTTGAAGAGGACATGATTAATGATGAAATTATCTTTTGTGCTAATGATCCACCACTTTTTTTTAATCAAATTAGACATTAATGCAACTTTTATCTATAAATTTTTAGTTGATGAAGGTTCTGGTATTAATGTGACATCTTTATGGCTCATCTAAAAACTTAGTTATAATAAGGATTATCTCAAGTAAACATATCTTACTTGTCATGGTTTTGATAAGAATAATCAAAATCAACTCGATTGTATTTGGATTTCATTAACCATTAGAACTAAGAATTTGAACTAAGCTTATGTTCCTTGATCTTCCTTTATCTTATAGCATACTCCTTGGTCATCTATGGAATCATTGAATGAGGACCATTGCTTCTTCCATTAGTTAATGTATTTAATTCTTACATAATTTAAAATGGTATAAGCATGAAGCTAATCCAAACCCATGGAGCATTCAACTTCCTAATCCTAAATCATATTATTGTATTCTTACCATTCCTAAGATCAATAGTTCTCTTTTACCTGAATTCATCAACATGAATCATGACTTACAAGTTACTCTTGTAGATTTTGATGATGATGAGCCCAATGATTTGTAACATACTTTAAATACTACCAAATTACCTCCCTACATTTTATAGTGGCTTCTTCCTTATTCACTACCTAGGGATTATACTATTCCTCTTATTGATGAGATTACTGATTTTCCCCCTCCATGTAATGCTCAAGAGACTTATTTACCTAAAGATGCCTTCACTTGAAATGATTTTGGAGTGGGAAAATTATTTCAAGATCCTCTCATCATATCTCCTCATACATTCAATAATATCAGGATTTCACCCTCTAAAACACCCCTTAATTCTCAAGCATGTACAATTTTTCCAACATACAATGATAACTATATCATGACACAAGCTCAATCTAGAGACTTGGATGTCCAAAATTATCATAAAACCTTAGCCTAAATTCATGATTTTAACTAGGATGTTCATACCATTTTTGTGGATTATACCTTAGATCCTAAGGGTCATGTGCCTCCTATCAATCCTCTTCTTATTAATACTCCATAGGTATTAGAGAAAATTTTACCTCTAAATCTATAAAATTTTATACATATCCTTTACCAACTATTAATCCAATCACTACCTATGATCCTTCTCTTGTCACTAGATCCACTAATATTCTAACCTATTCTACTCCATCTATTTCTTCTACTCTTGAAATTACACTAGATGCCAAGGCAAATGATGTTCATTAGATACATTATTAGTATGATCACCATGGAAATAAAATTCTATATCTTGAAGTAGATGTCAAGTATTATGGTCCTCTTCTTACCTTGCCTAGTGATGAAGCTATTCTTAAGTTACTTTATGCTTGAGAACCTCAACTTCCTTGGAAACATCATAAACTTGGGAATTTGAAGACTAAAACTTCTTGCTTTGACAACTTCATTTCTACCATTGATCCTAAAACAAATATAATTTATACCTTAACTAATACACCCTAAAACTTTCAAGATGGAAATGCTATACTTATCAAAGAAACCACTCACATCAAATTTGGTACACCATCTTGTCCTTGTCCAATTACTATCTCTCGTGAGCTTTCAACTACTAAACATTATAATTTTAGCTTATTATTTGATAAATATCATGAGGCTTTCACTTGGTCCTATGAGGACATGCTTGGAATTGACCCTAGCATCATGGTGCGTAACATCATTACTTATCCTAATTCCAAGCCTATGCATCAAAAACAAAATAAAATTTTGCTTGAAGTTTCCACATTATGTCATAAGGAAATCATTAAATTACTCAATGATAAATTTATTAAACTAGTGGATTATTTTGAATGGGTCTCCAACATTATTACCATTCAAAAGAAGGTACAATGGTTATTCACATTTGTATTGATTTTTATAATCCTAATCTTGGTTGTCCCAAGGACAATTTCCCTTTACCTTTAATAGATTCCATTGTTAATTATGTGGCTAGTTATGAAATGTTATCTCTTATGGACATATTTTAAAGATACAATCAGATTCATATCACTCTTGAAGACCAACATAAGACAACTTTCACCATAGAATGGGGCACCTATTTCTATGTCAAAATGCCCTTCAGCCTTAAAAATGTTAGAGCCACTTACCAAAAAGTGATGAATCACATATTTCATGATCTCATTCACAAAATTGTTAAAACCTATGCAGATGATATTATTTCTAAATCTAAACATCATAAGAATCATATTTTTGATCTTGCTATCATCTTTGACCATCTTCTTAAATATAAAGTTAGGCTCAATCCTTACAAATGTGTCTTTGGAGTCACACCTAAAAAAATGTTAAGATTCTTATTCTCTCTTCATGGCATTGATATTGACCCTACCAAAATTAATTTTATCATCAACATGCCCATTTCTCATTCTATTCTTGATAGTCATACTTATTTAGGCAAACTTGGGGCAATTAGATGATTCATCCCTGAAATGGCATATCAAATTCACTCTATCAATTCCCTTCTCAGGAAAGGTACTAATTTATAATAGATGGATCCATGTCAAAAAGCACTTGATAATATGAAAGAGTCATTAATTCATCCACCCACACTTATTCCTCCTTCTAATGAAGAACCTTTTCTTCTATATACTTCTTCCACACCTATTTTAGTTGGGGCAATGCTTGCCCAACAAGATGATACATGAAGAGAGTATTCTATCTACTAAATTAGCCAAGGCCTCATTGATTATGAAACATGTTACACCAAAATTGAGAATGATTTCCTCACCATCTATTTTTTAACTAAAAATCTTCACCACTATATGCTTTGCCAAACTACTTATGTCATTATTCATTTTGACCCTATTCATCATTTATTCTCCAAATAATTTCTTCCTAGAGATAAAATTAATAAATGGATGGTCCTCCTTATGGAATTTAATCTCTACATTATTGTAGACACTGTAAATGTGTCTCCACCTTGGTCACCTTTCGTTCTCCCCCCTTGTCCACCTCGACCCATATCCTAACCCTTGTCCTAGTCCCCTCCATTCATTAAATTAAAATAACTTAAAACATTTTAATTTAGTGGCCCCCTTTCCACCTCACCCTTGCCACCTTGGATCCTCCCTTGAATCCCTCCACCTTCCCCCTATCATTTATTATGCCAAATATCCTCATTATCTTCCCCCCACACCCATTTAAGCACCCTCATGACCGTTCTTCCCACAATCCCTCCCCCGGCAGCGTGCAAGAATGCACAGAGGCTATTTTTAGCCTCTGTCCCCATTCTACCATCGCCGAGGTCGGCGACCCTTCGGCCGACGTCGACAAAACTGCCGGCATCAGCAGCCTTCAATACCCCTTTCTGCATCCGTTGCAGGCCCTGGACCTTGAGCTCGCAAACAGAATCCTCTCGGCGCTTTGGCATTCGACTCTCTTCTCTCTGGACCTCGTGCAATAGCAGCAACAGAGGCAGGGACTTTAGTTTCTTTAGTTTCCTCTTGTAACAAGTCTTCTGTGCCTCCAACAACAGCTCCTCCGTTCTTCAGTCTGCAAGCTAAAAGGTAAGCAATTTCATTATGTTATTTCATTCTTTTCTTTAAGTTTTCAGTTATCTACTGTCTTCTACTTGTTGTGTCCTTCCCCTGAGAGGCTGAAAAGCCTTCTCAGACCCTGTCCCCTATCCATCTTCCTCTTCCCTGTCCCCCTTTTAATCTAGTCCTAGACAACTTCCTCATCCTCCCCTGCCAACAAAGACCCTGTACAGGGCACCCAACCAGACCCAGAGCATTCTCCAAACCATCCAAGCATGCCCATAAAACTCTGTCTCAGACCCATCCACGAACCAAAACCAAACCAGACCCGACCACAGGCCACAACCCCGACCGACGCCGATCACTTCCCCAACCGACGTCGGCAGTATAACCGACGTCGACAGAACAGATAACTGACACCGGCAACATTTCCGACCTCGGCGACTGTCATCAGCCTGACTGCTCCTTTCAGGTAATCATTTGTCTTTTCTTTCCTTCCTAATTTGTTTATCACTTCTGTATTCTGGCATCTTGTATTTTCTTGGTATTTTATCTGTCTGTTATCAGTGGGTTGACCTCCCTTGAGGAAGTTTTCACACTTCCGGGAACAAGCTTTCGCTTGGCAACCCACCGCCTATCCATCTAACATTTTCTTGTCCAAGTTCTTTTTCTTTGCAGGTGTCATTCCTCCACAGCCAAAGAGGGGTGCTCACAAACATCTGAATTATGGTGCACGATCTTCATCCAGGTACTTCACATGCCTTGTCCATTATCTCTTTAGTTTCTTCTCTCTCTTGAATCTAAAAAAGTGAATTAGCGATAGAAACATTCTGGCACGCCCGGTGGGACCCTAGGTTCCTCCTGGGTTCCTTTTCTTCTTCATTCATTTAGGAGCATTAGGTTCTTACCTTTTCTCCTCCTTCTTTTCTTCTCAATGACACTATAAGCAGGAATTAAAAAGAATCCTTTTTTTCTTTCTTGCACATTCTAGACTAGTCCAACGTCATACTCTCAACCCTTTCTCAAACTTGTCTTCATAACAAACGTCACATTTCGACTTGGGCATTAAAACACTTTGCATTCATTTCTGCTTGTGCTTGCATCTTCTTAGTCCACATCTAGTAACTTAGACGCATATTGAATAAATCGTAGACACTTGATGTTACACTACCAAACCACATGCACTAAAATGAACATAAAACTTACTTGAGACAAGGCCCGACTGGGATTTCATCCCCCAGCGGATACCTTACCCGTCCCGGTGACCCTACTTGGATTTCATCACCAAGGGGGAAGCCCACTCCATTCTCTGGCGGAGGATAAACTCTAGGCAAGGTATATCTTGGCTAAGCGAGACCAGCTAACCACTGGAATCGTGAAGTGAGGGGAGCTTGCTCCTTAGCACCAGGCCATGTACCAGACCCTAACACAAATTTTTGAGCACCTAAAACAAGACCCAAAACTAGCTCTAGACTGCTTCTTCTAGGACCTTCTTTATAGCCAATCTCCCCAAACATTCATTTAAGGCATAAGCCACAGCTTCTAAAGTTAATTCTTAGGATTTATCACTTAGGCTTGTCTGTCTCTCTCTGTTTTCCTCTTCTCATCTATTTGTTTGAGTGAGTGAGGATGCTTTCTTCATTGTTTTTCTAAGAATCTTCAAATCTTTTGGTTCTCTGGAAAACACAGTCATCGGCATCAGTTCTTCCACCGATGTCGGCTTTCCCCTGTAACCGGCATCGGTTCTTCCATCGACGTCAGCTTTCCTCTATTACCGGCGCTGGTTATCTGATCGACGTCGGCCATCTTTCTTATCGACATCAGTTTTTCAACTAACGTCGGTCTCTGTCACTGTCCTTTTTTTTCAAAACCAGCAGCCTAAAACCTATCCCTTCTCTATCAAAGACTCCATCCTGGTTTTCTGAAACTGAACAACACAGTTCGTGAAACCTGAACCTTCTTTGCCTTGCATGGTTTTGACTCGTAGCCAAGCCAAGGCTCTTGTCAACCACGCCAGCCGCCAACCACTTCTGTCTACCCCATCCGTGACTGAGCCTACAATGGAGTTCAACTCGGAGACTGAAAGAACTCCTACCTGTCCAACCCCACTGCAGACTCCTATTGTCCAAGAAGGGGACCAAGATTTCGAATGATTCTTGGACCTCAACGTCAAGGCCTTGCAACATTATCTCGCGCATAGCCGAATGCGAGACTCCTTGGGCAATCCAATCTACAAAATGCCAACCTCCCTTACCGCAACTACGGCTGTATCGACAGCATCCGTAGTCTAACCTTTGGACACTCAAGCCATCACTTCGACCACTGACCAGACTTTGACCAATCCTCCAGGTGTGGCCTCTCCCTCTATCATTAGGCCCACTTCCATCAGAGTTTCGACCCCCTGTTAACCTCAACCCACTCAACCGCTATCCACTCCTTTTCAGAACCTTGTCGTCTCTATTCTGCCTACCCTGGCCCCTATCAACACCAGGGTGGCTTCTTATCCATTGGCTCCCGTTACCACAGTCTAACCTCTCGTAGCAACATCGAGCCTAGCTATGCCTTCTACCCAACCACCTTTAGCCTCTTCATCTATCCCTACGACTAGTTACCCCTATGTTGTGCCTTTACAGGGACAACCGACTACGTCATATGCCTCCCCTAACCTCTTCCAAGTGCCCTACAACTTAGGGGGCGCGCCACCCGTCAATCCGTCGGCAGACATCATCAAAATGCTGATGGACAAGATGACCAGTCTAGATACCTCTGTTTCAGGCTCGCGCAACGCTCTCTCATACGAGTAGATCTGTAACGAGCCCATTCATCTTTCTGTCCCAATTAGACCATATCCTAGCCAGTGGGAGCTTTCGAAGTTTTCTTGCTTTCAAAACAAGGAAGACCCACAGCAACACTTGCGGGCATTTAGACATGCCTGTTACCTCATCGGCCATGATGATGCGTTACTCTTACGCACGTTTCCTATGTCTCTCTTGGGTGCTGCACTCGACTGGTACAGCTCCCTTCCCAGCCATTCTCTCTTCTCATTCACACAATTGGCCCAGCTCTTCCTCAATCACTTTTCCATCAACATAACCAAGAAGGTCTCAATCACGGACCTCTATTCTATTCAGCAATTCGAGGACGAGTCCATAGCCGACTTTGTTGCTCAGTGGAGAGGCCTCATCAACCAACTTTCCTTTTCCTTACCCCAGGCCGAGCTTATTGAACTCTTTTCCCAAGCCTGCGCTAGACATATTTCTTCCACCCTGAGGGTTCAGACCTTCCACACTTTTGACGAGGCCTTCACGATGGCCCACAAATTTGAGTTGCGTGCCATCAAGGAGAATAAAGTCAAGTTACGAAGTAAGAATCCTAGCTCTAAGACCAATGACTCTTCTTCTGCTAAGCCATCATCATCCAATTCTAAATCCAAGGCTTCAGCTAATGCCGTGGTTGTTAGACCTTCATCTTCTTCGACCAATTAGCCTGAGCCATCCACATCTCAGAGCACCACTCACCAATTCTAGCAAAGATATGTACAACGACGGTATACTCCTCTCAGAGAATCATACGCGTCTGTGCTGGAAAAGCTTGTTAAATAGGGGGCCCTTAATCTCCCTCAAGCCCGACCTCCTCCATAATTCGATCCCTCACGCGCCATCCCCGCGTGGTATAGGGAGCAAGACTTCTGCAGCTTCCATCGTGTTAAGGGACATGACATGAAAAACTGCAAAACTTTTAAGAACATAATCCAAGACATGCTTGAAAAGGGGGATCTCATCTTAGACAATCCAAATGCACCTCCTAATCAGGCCATTGACATCTTCAAACAACCTTTCCCCAATCATCCACCAACTCAGAACAACATCCAGACCTTAATTGACGATAATCATGAACACAATATTCGAACAGTCAATACGGTCTCTCCCTTCGTCCCCAATCAACCTCAAGAGGTTAGTCCATCAATCAGTCTGTCACATGTGGATGAACCTCTCTCCCCGGCTGGTTCTCCATCGACCTCTCTCATCTTGGAGGACGCCTCGGCTTTACCAGCACCACCGGTCTCACCGTCCTCCTTTCTGCTGCCTATGGAGGACCCGACCCTTCCTACTCCTCAGCCGTAAGTGGAGGGCACCATCATCCCTGCCCTTTACCCGCTGGAGGAGCCTCGCTCCCTGATTTCTTCTCCACTTGGGGAAGAACCTGTCTCCCCTTCGTCTTCATCTAAATCTATCATGACTTCACCACACCATGTGTCTAAGACCACTACACCCATCTCGTCTTCAACCTCGCAACCATCAACATCTTCTTCTCAGCCATTTTCCCAGTTAGTGGAGAAAATCGTGCTTCTCCCTCTGAGGAAAGTGACGCCTCAGGTGTTGTGGGAGCGTCTTAAAGCCCTTCAACATACCCGCACCCTCTCATCACATGCTGCTAATCCTCTCAAGGCAGAATCTCATCAGACTCTTGACAAAGACCAGACTCTCAAACCTCAACCAAACCCATCAAAACCGAAACCTGCATCTATCTCATCTAAGCCCATCAAATCATTTGGTGTTCATCCTATCTCCACCCTCACTCACCCACAAGTGAAGGTGGACCTAGGCCAGGCCTCGACCAGTAGCAGTCTTCTGACCAAATCAAAGAAGACTGCCAGACCACAGAAGCGAACGCCTCCTTCCCCATCACCATTGCCATCCATTTTAGGCCCCCATCCTCTGACCTTGGCTAGCATCCTTCCCACTCGGGCCTCCAATCAAAACTCGTTGCCTCCTTTGCTTCCTCTGCCTACCTCCAATCATCCCTCTTTCAAAAAGGCGGTACCAATCACCAAGAAAAAGCCGTCTCCGTCTGGCACCACACCATCAACCCATAACGTGGTACGGAAACCTCTTCTAACCTCGCCTAAGCAAAAGTCACCAACCTCACGTATATCAACTGGCACGGACCCCTTAGTGGGCTCATACTCATTGGTATTGTGCCGACTTCTGTAGACCTCCAACATAACCCTTCCCCCCATCAAGCCTTTCCAACCTCTCAGGTCCAAGCCCTCCTGGTTCGATGACATGCAAATTTGCTTATATCATCGTACACCAGGACACGACACTGAGACTTGTTGTGCCCTCAAAGCCGTCATCTGCCGCTATATGGAGAAGGACACTCTTCTCCTTGAGGACACTCTTGACCAGACCCTGACTCCTTCCCATCCAACCCCTTCTACCACGTCAACATCTCACCAGCAAGACACGACCCCTTCTTCACCTCCTATTTTCGAAATCAATGCTATTCGTATAACCACTAGGTCGCAAAAGGACAAGGCAAAAGAAAAAGCTGCCATTCCTTGGACCTATCCCTTCGTCAAGCCACCTCTTGCACCCAAGCCTAAAATTTCTATCCTTGGCACATCCCAGCCTTCTTCATCTTCCTCTTCTGGGCCAATTCACGACTCCATGCTGAAGTGACTTCACCAGACACCTGTGAAGATGTCTCTGTATGACCTTATCCAAACCTCGCCCCAGCATCGACAAGCCCTCATCCAAGCCTTGCAGGCAGTGGAGGTCCAACCCGAGGACCCCCAACCACTCGCTGCCCTCGTCCATTCTTTATCTCCTGTCGCCTCCATCACATTCAGCGATTCTGAGATTCCCATATCTAACATGGAAGATCAGGACGTTGCCCTCTTCATCACTACCTATGTTGATCGGACACGCATTAAATGCATTATGATCGACGGTGGTGCTAGCATCAACATTATCTCTACCCATGCCTTTGATCAGCTGGCTCTTCCCAAGAATTACATCTCCAAAACTGACGTGATCTTATGCTCTTTCAATGACACCACCGCCACAACCATTGGCACAGTCATCCTTCACATTCACATTGGTCCACGCACAGTCTCGGAGCTCTTCTATATCATCGAAGGAGAGTTTCAATACAACCTTCTACTGGGCCGACCTTGGATCTGTGCCATGGCCTGTATACCCTCCACCCTGCACCGTTGTGTGAAGTTTGAGCATGACGGGCAAGTCCACACCATTCCCACTGACCCTTCACCCTTCAAGACTTGCAACACAACTTACCGTCCCAACGATGTTCTCATTCCCATCAAGCCGTCAACTCCGGCACCGCTTCCATCTACGGAAGCTTCGACCAGTTTGCAATCGGCGGTCGCCCTCACCCCTCCCCTTCAAGCGCTGACCAAAGACCCCATGGAAGACATCTTCCAACAACTATCACTTGGGAAATATCGCTTGTTGACCCTAGACATGTTCCAAACTCCGCAAGAGTATGGAAGCCTTCACCTCAGTCCCAATTACGACCATCGGATCGGGATGGTCGTGCCTTATGGTCCTTCTCACTTTCAGACCAACTTTGTCTATGGGGGGCTCAATCAAGCTCCTACCAACGGCAATTCCCTCTCTTCACCCCAACCTTTCACATCTGATTTCTCATTTCTTGGCAACCCCGCCTTTGCACACACTTACCTTCACAGGTGTGCATGGAAGGGTTTTGGTTTCGGACATTATGAGCAGGGCTCCCATCAGCCCATCGAGCCGCTCAATGATCACGATGCCAAGAAATGGTATGGCCTGGGATATCATGACCCCACTCAGGCTCCTTCTGACCTTTGTCCCAAGCCAACCATTGACCAATCTCCTCCAAACTCACCCATTTCTCCTTCGTCACCTATGGAGTCGGTGGTTTCCATCCCTCCTAGTTTTTTTTTCCATAAACACCATTCGCCTAGAACCCCTGACCTATCAGCTCAATGGGGTGTCTAGGTCTCTCCCTCTCATTTTTCCTAGCATGGTAGAGGATGAGTCGGCAACCATTCACACTGTCCACTGCATTGACGATGATGCCATCCTTTCCTACATGGGTGCCGATGACTCTTTCATCCAGCGTTTCCTCCCTTCTGAGACCCAGGTTATGTTAAATGAATCCACCATTGACATCAACCTCCCTTCTTCTTCTGATGTTCCTCATGTCTTAAAGATTGGCCAATCTTTAGACGCTCAGGAGCAGCTTGACTATGCCCAGTTCCTTTCCAACCATAGCAAGGCCTTTGCCTGGACTTACAGCGACATGCCTGGCATCAACCCCACTATTGCTACCCATAACATTGTCACCAAACTAGAGGCTAAGCCTGTTAGGCAAAAGCTTTGAAAGATGCATCCTCGCATTGCGCTCCTTGTCAAAGAGGAGCTTCAATGCCTTCTTTCTGTCTCCTTCATCCAACCCATCGATTATCCATAGTGGGTCTCTAACATCGTCCCAGTTACTAAAGCAACTGGGGGGATTTGGATCTGCACGGACTATCGTGACCTTAACTTAGCCTATCCCAAAGACGACTTCCCTCTTCCTAACATTGACCAGCTTGTTGATCTCATGGCCGGCCATGAGATGCTATCTCTCATGGATGGGTTTTCAAGATACAATCAAATCCTGATCGCACCAGAAGATCAGCACAAGACTACATTTATCACCCCGTGGGGGACTTTCTGCTATCGAGTCATGCCTTTCGGCTTGAAAAATGCTGGTGCCACATATCAGTGCACCATGACCTACATTTTCCACAATCTCCTCCACAAAATCATGGAGGACTATGTGGATGACCTTCTCGGCAAGTCCAAACTTCGCCACGACCACTTGACCATTCTCACAATCATCTTCTCTCACCTTTTGCAATACAATGTCCGCCTTAACCCCAAGAAGTGTGTCTTTGGGGTCCTCTCAGGCAAGCTTCTCGGCTTCATCGTTTCCTTTCGTGGTATCGAGATAGATCCAGCCAAGATCTGTGCTATCCTCGAAATGCCACCCCTGACCAATCTCAAGCAGCTTCGCAGCCTACAAGGGAAGCTCCAGTCCATTCGCCGTTTCATCTCGTAGCTTTCAGACCATTGCCAACCTTTTCATCATCTCCTTAAGAAGGACATCTCCTTTAAATGGGATGAGGACTGTCAAGAGGCTTTTAAAGCCCTCAAAAGCTATCTGGTCTCTCCACCAGTCCTCATTCCACCTAAAGACGACCAACCCTTCTACCTTTATATCTCTGCCACCAACCATTCATTAGGTGCCATGATCGCACACCAAGACGAGCATCATCATGAGCAAGCGGTTTACTACATCAGCCAAACACTGGTCAACTATGAAACTCAGTATACTCATACCGATAAACTCTGTTTGGCATTAGTCTTTTCCACCACCAAGCTCTGCCACTATCTCCTCAACCACAAAACCTTTGTCATCACTCACACCGACCCTCTCAAGTACATGCACTCCAAGCCATATCAGAATCAACGTATGGCTCGGTGGCTTATGCTGCTCGCTGAGTTTGACCTCAAATTCATCCAGCAAAAATCTATCAAGGGGCAAACCATTGCTGACCAACTGGCAGATGCCCCTCTTCCTGACAACCAACCTTCACACTGTGAGTTCCCTGACGAGTCCATCGCTACCCTTTCCACCGATGACACCGTCTACCAAATGACCATGTTCTTTGACGGCTCCAAATGTCAACTCGGTGGGGGTGTGGGGGTCATCCTCATCCCACTCGAAGGGGAGCCCATGCCTCTATCTTTCAAGCTTGACTTTGATTGTACCAATAATATGGCTGAATACGAGGCCTTAATTTTGGGACTTTAGACTGCCCTTTCCATCCACATCAAGTCTATCAACATCTTCGGCGACTCGCAGCTCATTGTTAATCAAGTTAACGATTCATATCTCTGTAAAAACAAAGTTTTACAGAGGTATAAGAATCGTGCTGACCTTCTTTTGGCATCTTTTGACCATTACCTCTTGCAGACTGTTCCACGCTCTACGAACAAGTTTGCCGACACCATGGCTTCTCTTGCTTCGCATATCCCATCTTCATCATCATCTCACCTTTTTGTCATAGTGCATCATGTACCTTTGCCTTCATACATCTCTCCTCACATCGACCATATCAACACTATCAATTCTAGCCCATGAGATGACTGGTATAAGCAACTTGTCTCTTTCTGTCACTCCTCCCAACCTCTCTAGTAATGCGCGGCGAGCTTTCATCAAGCGCATAGCTTGCTATACCATGCTAGGGGGTCTTCTTTATAAGCGAGGCTTCGACGGCCTCCTTCTTCACTGTCTAACCTCCACTGAAGCTCCTCAAGCCATAAAGCAAGTCCACGACGGGATTTGTGGTGGACACTTCAGTGGAAACTTGGTTGCCAAGCGCATCCTTCACCTGGGTTATTATTGGCCCACCCTTCATCAAGACTATAGTGACTATGTTCGACATTGCATCAAGTGTCAGCAACACTCTAACCTGCTTCATCTCCCCAGCCACGCCTTGTAAGTCGCTCAAGATTTTTGGCCTTTCTCTCAGTGGGGCTTAGATCTCATCAGTGAGATCAACCCTCACTCGTCCCTTCGTCATCAGTCCATCATCACTGCCACTGAGTATTTCACCAAGTGGGTGGAAGCCATTCCTCTTATCTCCACAAAAGCTGACAAAATTGTCGACTTCATTAGCAACCACATTATCTGTCATTTCGGTGTCCCTCACAAAATCATCACCGACAACGGCAAGTCCTTCAAAAACAAGACTGTCCAAAAACTATGCGACTCATTTGGCATCAAACTCAGCTTTTCTTCGCCTTACTACCCACAAGCAAATGGGTAGGCTAAGGCTTCCAACAAAATTCTCACCAAAATTCTCATGAAGGTGGTCAATGATACAAGAAGGGATTGGCACATTCATATTCCCTTCGCTTTGTGGGCCTACCGCACTAGCATCTGAACTTCTATGGGTGCTACTCCTTTCTCCCTCATGTACGGAGCAGAGGCTGTCTTACCTCTCGAAGTACAGATCCTGTCTCTCTGCATCTCCCTGCATGACATTCTCTCCAATGATGACTTTCATCAAGATCACTTAGCTCAACTTGAGTTACTCGACGAGCGCCGTCTTGCTGCCCTCAATCATCTCTGCGTCTACCAAAGTCACATAAAGTGGGCCTATGACAAAAATCTGTGAGAACGAGATTTCAACATCGGAGACCTCATCCTCAAAGAGAATCAACATGTGACCAATATGGAGTGAAGTAAACGAGGAAAATTTGCCCCCAATTGGCTTGGACCTTTTATCATCACGCACAAGTATGGGTCAGGGACTTATCGTCTGTCCTCCCTCGACGGACAGTCAGAACCTGAGCCTCTTTCTGTCTTGCATCTTTGACCATTTCTTCTGTTAGTCGAGTACTCGCCTACTTGACACGTAACTTGAGTTCATCCCTTGAGCAATCCTCGTCCTCTTAATCCTCATCCCTTTCAACCCTATTCCCCTTTAACAAGTCCTCTACAACCCTTTTATGATGCATGCATGCTTTGCCCTAATGAAAGGGAGTCCTTGAACTTCTACAGTCTTGTCCATGACCCACAAAAAAAAAAAAAAAAATCAAAAATTCAAAAAATATATCAAGATGTCAAAATATAAACAAGGTCACAAAATCAACTCAAAAAGATAGACTGCTCCCTCGAAGGATAGCTGTACTATCATTGCTATAGCTAATAGACTGATCCCTCGAAGGACAGCTATTCAAACATTATAAAGCAAAAATATAGACCACTCCCTCGAAGGATGGCTATCAAACAACAACCTTTCTTAGAAGCTTCCCGCATTGATCAGCTATGCAACATGACCACTCAATTAAAAGACATCTCTATGTAGGCTTCCCGCATCGATAAGCCTGCACAAAAAAAAAAAAAAATGGGTCATGGACTTGGCTTGTAGTTGTCTCAAGGTCTCCTATAAAAAGGGGCAAGGTTATTCCTACTCTTAAACTAGGTTACCCTATCCACCTCCTATCACCTACTCAGGGGACTTCGAGCTCACTTTAATGTCAAAGTGATTCGATTACCGTTCTAACACCACACTGGTCAACGACGTAATGCATGAACGGGGCTTTGGTTCTAATAACCCCTATCTATGCTTCCTTTCTGGTCCTTGTCAATGAAAAAGCAATTTGCCTTTCATCTTTTCTCTACACTTTGGTCACATGTAACCACATCAATTGTCGACTCATCTTTAACCAAGCCATTTTCATCATTTTTAGCTGACATCATCCTAGTCCATTTCACATAGTTTCTATGGACACCAATACACATGGAAATTACCGACCAGACCCAATTTATGTTAAGCATAAACCAATACTTGCTGAAGCATAAATAGACTTCCATTCATTTTTAGCATACATCCATCACGACTATGGAAACTTGCTAGAGATGAAAGCCTCTTGACCAATATGACATCTATAGCATCATCTTACCCTCATCGTTTTGACACTTGATCACATCCAATCATTGATCAATCAGACCTTTTATCCGAACTACATTGGTCTGAGGCCCTATGACCAGGGCTATGTAGGCAGGACTCAGATACCACATCTTCTGAGGTTAGCTCGACCACTCCCATTTGTTCATCTCTTTGATGGACAAACCTTCTCTTCTACGACTTTGACCAAGACCAATCAATCTCTCTGACCCTTCCTCCCTTTTAGGGAGAACTACATTGGCCTGAGGCCCTTCACACAAGAGCTATGTAGGCAGCACTCAGATCACATGACATTTTCTGAGGTTAGCTCGGCCACATCCTTTCATCCATCCATCCCCTTGACCAATGACCATTGGAGATCATGCGTATCTCCTTCGACCTTCGACTACTTCCAAGCCAATGTTGCCTTGGTCATTTTTGCGTGTGTGCTACCTCACGGCTGGTTAGCAGAATTATCTGCAGACCCTATTTTTGACCCTTCACAAATATAGGATCGCAAGCCGGTTGATCCCTACTACCTGTGACTTTTTCGTGTCTTTGGGAGCACTTCCTGAGCCTGGGATACTTGGAACATGATGACCATTTGGAGTTTCAGCTTAGATTGAGTGACCCGATCAGCAGATGACTAAATGCTGGGGCCTGATTACTTCAATTTTGGCACTCCTTGACCCTCGACATGCGATAATTTGACCCAACCCTCCCGTGAAGTGGACTACGCACAATCACGACTACTACAGCATTTTCACTCACTCTCTTCTATCCATTTCTCTATCAAATCGACACTCAATCTTTGGTTCCCTTCTCTTGACTATTGCTTTGAGGCGGGAACACCTCATCCCATTCTTGGGGCAACCAACTCCTGTTTTTGTCTTGCAGTTCGTCAAAAATGACCAACAAGACAAAAAGGGGCAATTGTAGACACCGTAAATGTGTCTGCACCTTGGTCACCTTTCGTTCTCCCCCCTTGTCCACCTCAACCCATATCCTAACCCTTGTCCTAGTCCCCTCCATTCATTAAATTAAAATAACTTAAAACATTTTAATTTAGTGGCCCCCTTTCCACCTCACCCTTGCCACCTTGGATCCTCCCTTGAATCCCTCCACCTTCCCCCTAGCATTTATTATGCCAAATATCCTCATTATCTTCCCCCCACGCCCATTTAAGCACCCTCATGACCATTCTTCCCACAATCCCTCCCCCGGCGGTGTGCAAGAATGCGCAGAGGCTATTTTTAGCCTTTGTCCCCATTCTGCCACCGCTGACGTTGGTGACCCTTCGGCCGACGTCGGTGAAACTACCGGCATCGACAGCCTTCAATACCCCTTTCTGCATCCATTACAGCCCCTGGACCCTTGAGCTCACAAACAGAATCCTCTCGGCGCTTTGGCATTCGACTCTCTTCTCTCTGGACCTCGTGCAATAGTAGCAACAGAGGCAGGGACTTTAGTTTCTTTAGTTTCCTCTTGCAACAAGTCTTCTGTGGCTCTAACAACAGCTCCTCCGTTCTTCAGTCTGCAAGCCAAAAGGTAAGCAATTTCATTATGTTATTTCATTCTTTTCTTTAAGTTTTCAGTTATCTACTATCTTCTACTTGCTGTGTCCTTCCCCCGAGAGGCTGAAAAGCCTTCTCAGACCCTGTCCCCTATCCATCTTCCTCTTCCCTGTCCCCCTTTTAATCTAGTCCTAGACAACTTCCTCATCCTCCCCTACCAACAAAGACCCTGTACAAGGCACCCAACCAGACCCAGAGCATTCTCCAAACCATCTGAGCACGCCCATAAAACTCTGTCTCAGACCCATCCACGGACCAAAACCAAACCAGACCCGACCACAGGCCACAACCTCGACCGACGCCGGTCACTTCCCCAATCGACTCGGCAGTATAACTGACGTCGGCAGAACAGATAACTGACACCGGCAACATTTTCGACCTCAGCGACTATCATCAGCCCGACTGCTCCTTTCAGGTAATCATTTGTCTTTTCTTTCCTTCCTAATTTGTTTATCACTTTTGTATTCTGGCATCCTGTATTTTCTTGGTCTTTTATCTATCTGTTATTAGTGGGTTGACCTCCCTTGAGGAAGTTTTCACACTTTCGGGAACAAGCTTTCGCTTGGCAACCCACCGCCTATCCATCTAACATTTTCTTGTCTAAGTTCTTTTTCTTTGCAGGTGTCATTCCTCCACAGCCAAAGAGGGGTGCTCACAAACGTCTGAATTATAGTGCGTGATCTTCATCCAGGTACTTCACATGCCTTGTCCATTATCTCTTTAGTTTCTTCTCTCTCTTGAATCTGAAAAAGCGAATTAGCGATAGAAACAATTATCACTCAAAATGTTTTTAAAGGGAAAATCATATCTAATAAACTTGTCATAACTCCCATACCAACCACTTCTTATCTTCAAGATAATCTTCTAGATAACTAATTAATCAAGTTATTTCTCTCAGATTATTTTCATAGCTTTACCACCAATCTTGAAGGCAATAATCTTTATGATTCCACTACTCCCTTAAATACTACTAAAATAAAAGTAGTTATCAAAGAACTTCCCAAAAATGTTGCCTTGCATGAAGACATATGGACCCTTCACTTTGATGGTGCTAAATGCCCTCAAGGAGTTGGGGTAGGTTGCATTCTCACAAGTCCTCTTTGCAAGATCATCCTTTAGATTTTTTCTTCACCTTTGATGTCACCAACAATATGGCTAAATATGAAGCTATAATCTTAGGTATGCGAGCTACTATTGACTTAGATATTCAATACCTTCATGCTTTAGGTGATTCTCATCTTATTTACCGCCAAATAAATGGTGATTATCAATGTAAAAGTGAGAACCTCATCACATATCATCAAATTATAACCACATTGGCTAAGTATTTCATCTCTTTCACTATTGAGCCTATTCTTAGAGATCAAAATTCCATTGCTAATTATTTTATCTCTTCATCCTCTCTCTTTCATCCACACCAAGTCCTTTCTAATCATACTTTTCTTATACAAATAAGAAAATATCCATCTTCTACTCAACCACCATATTTGATTATTTGTCATATCAAGGCTATTACCATTCAAAAAATCCCATGGTACCAAGACGTCATTAAATTCATATAACATCAAACTTATCCTCCTAATTTAGACTCTCATGAAAAAACACACATTCATAAACAAGCTTTTAACTATGTATTTTGACACAACATCCTTTATTATCACAATGTTGAAGGTACCTTTCTCCATTATGTTATGTAAGATGAGGTCCCTCCTATTCTTAAACAATCACATGGAGGTATTTATGGTTTCCACTATAGCAAACATGATACATATTGTAAATGCCTACGTATGGGTTACTTTTGACCTATTCTTGAAAAGGATGTAATTGAAAATACTAAAAAGTGTAATCCTTATCAGCTTCACATTGATCTAATCCATTCACCTCTAGCCAAAATTAAAAATATTAAATATACTTAGCCATTTTCCACATGGGGATTTGATCTCATTGGCAAACTACCTTTCTCCCAAGATGGGCATGCCTTTATCATCACAACTACCAAATATTCTACCCAGTGGGTAGAAGCCATGCCCCTTGTTAATGTCACCAGTCATACCATTTATAAATTTATTATTAATCAAGTGATTCTCTAATTTGGTTATTTCCATACCATCATTTTATAAAATGGTGGTAATATTAAAAACAAACATGTTAAACAACTTTGCAACAAATTCAAAATCAATCAAAAAATTTCTATGCTTTATCATTCACAATGTAATGGTCAAGATGAGGCCACTAATAAAACACTCAACAAAATTATCTAAAAGACAATTCATGAAACCCACATAGATTGGCATCTTCATCTTTACCCTGCACTTTGGGCCTATCAAACTTGCATATGTACTACCACTAGGGTAACTCCATTCTTGCTAGTCTATGGTTCTGAGTTAGTTCTTACTTTAGAATTTGAGCTTCCTTCTCTTCATATGTCTCTTCATGGTATTATTATCAATGAATAATTATTTTAAGCTCATATTCATTCCCTTGATCTACTTGATGAACATCATCTTTTTGCCTTATGACATAACCACCAATACAAGGCTCACATTGCCAGACAACATAATAAACATGTTAAAATCTGCACATTTAATATTGGTGATCTTTTCCTTAAATTAGACTATACCCATGATAAAGAAGGTAAATACACAAAAAAATGTGGGCACCATATTTAGTCAAATATATTCTTGGTCCAAGAATCTACCACCTTTAAAATAATGAAAGTCATGTTTTCAAAGAGCCCACTAATGCATAATTTCTCAAAAAATACATTGCCTGAAAATTTATTTATTTTCATGCTTTCTATCTACATCTATCTAACACTTTTTGTAGGTTACATGGGTCTTTCCCTCTGTATCAATTTCCTTCCTTTCACAAACCTTTAGTCCTCCCTTTTGGTCTTTTAATTTCATGATGTACTATAGTCTTTTTTATCTTCTTGTATTTTATATTTTGACACCCCTTGGGTTTTTATTTTGTGAATTACAGTATAAGACCATGGATAGAACCTACATTCCTCACAAAATTACCATCTTTTTTCTTCCCTCACTTTATCTTTCACTTACTTATTGACAACCCTTGGTTTTCTCTTTTACAATGTAATACCATGGATAGGACCCGACCCTCCTCATAAAATTACTATATTTTCATCTTTTTATATCCTTGTTTTGAAATTTATCCTTTTACTTATTTTCATAAATGAAATTTATGCAAAAAATCTATGTTAGCATGTTTTCCTCCTTTTACCTCATTCTCATGATAAGGAATCACACTTTACTATCACTATATCCATTTTTACCCTTTGTCACATTTTTTGTGATTTGAAGTAATTCAAATTGTTCTATGTGGCATTCCTCTTGATTTCCCCTTTCCTTTCGCTCCACATTATATAAAACAAGGTTAAAGTCAAGATAACACTTTTATTTCACCTAAATGTATGAGACTATTAGACCCCATGCTCTTTGAAGTTTCTCACTCTTAGTAACCAAGTCCCAAGTATTCAAATTAAATTTATATTTAGCACCCATGTTTAGTTTCCTAAATCGATATGGAGGAGGAATATAAAAATCCATCAAAAAAGTTAAAATCTAAATCATTTAAAATAAAAGGCAATGATATATATAAAAGGCAATATACAAATCTCAAAATTCAACATCACACCAAAAGATATGATTACAAACACATCTCCTATCTCTAATTGAAGCTAAAACTCCATATTTGGCCTCACATAGAGCCAAGGTCCTTTAGGTTACTGTAGGCTAGTATATTAGAATAGGGTAATTCAACAAACTCTATGGTGCTACCTACTTTCTCATGTAAATAACCAATCTTTGTAGTAGACCAATGTCTCTATAAGTTGTCCAAAGGAATGGGGAACACATTATAAGAAGGTAGGTCCATTTTAATTTTCATGCATATATCCCTCATGGGATGACATATATAATTTATTTTTTGACCTAAGACTTGTGTGGCTAAGAGAAGTTCTTTAGATTATTTAAGGTCGAAAGTCCTCTTAGTTTGAAAAACCTAATTTGAGTGTCTTAACTTTGATAAAGAGTTCCTCTACCTTGGTTTCTCCTTCATTCTCCCCTCCACCCATTTCATTTCCCCCTTAACTAACAAATTATGATTCCAAATCTATTTTCCCTTCTTTAATTCCTTCTTCTTCATCTCTTGAAAATATGCTAGTAATACTTTGTTTCAATTTTATCTATCCTTAGAGCGAAACAACATGTTTGAGAAACCATGGATTAATTCTTTCTTTTTCACCATGATTTTACATTTCTATACTTTTCTTACTTTAATTTTTACCATTTGTCATTGTTTTACTATCCTGTTATGACATACACCTAAGTTTGTACCTTTTTACCATTGTTGAGTGAGGTTAGCTTGTTACTTCTCACTCAACAATGTTGTTTTCCATTTTATGCACCTTTTTCCATTGTCGAGTGAGATAAGGATTATGAATTCTCATTAATAAATGTTTTTTTAGCATTTTTTTTTCTTTTTTAACCATTAATTTTTTATTACCTTCGTCTTTGACATGTATCTTTGATTTGACTTGGTGAGTTTCCCTTTCTTACTTAAGGATAGCTTATTTGAGTTTTTTAGTCTTTAGTAGCCTTAGCTTTTTGGTTACCTAATTTACTCTTATTGTTTTACATGGTCATTTGGTTTAACATAACACCTATCACCCTAGTTTACCACATTCTCAAGTACATCCCATCCTCATAACACCATCTATCTTGGCTTTTTTGTGTTTGTTTTTTCCCTTTATTTTCATATTCTTGAGTTCATCGAAAGTAGTCTCTGCACCCTCCACAATCAAAACTAAAAACATAATAGATAACCATATTGTGACAAAGGTAAGTCAAATTATGCATCACATTTAAATTTTAGTTATTTACTTTTTAGTCATTTACTTTCAGATATTTTTGCTTTAAAATATTGTAACTTTTTTGAGCATCAACGTTGTGTGTTACTATGTTTTTTATCGAATACCATCCCCTATTACACATTAGTGACACATGATGATATTAAATTGGGGCATATGTATACACATAATATTTTTAACTTTTATGAAATACTGATGTTTTACATTTTGAAGGAACCTATCAAGACTCAATCTCTCTAAGTGCATGCTTTAAGGGGTGTAGTAGGAAAGGGGTGGGTAGACCTTTGGTGATTTACAAGATTATTATCCCTTATTGCCACATTATTACCAATCCAACCAGATATTAAAATTATTTCCTAAGCTATTTCTCCTCCATTGCACACTCATCCAATCTTTTTCCTCTTTCCATCTTTATTTTCCTCTCCTTGATCTACTTTAACTAGTTGATTATACTAGGTCGACTAGGTTGACCCTGTATATTTTTTAGCCTTTTATTACTATATAAGGTCAACTGGGTTGAACTTATACTATTTTGGGTATTTTTCATGTGAGATCTTTATTATCCCTTTGGCTAACCTAGCTCTGGACCTAGTGATTTATCTCTCGAAAATATATACGGTTGACTAGGTCGACCCTATATAAATGACATATTTGGAAGGATTTTGGGTGAGATCTACCTATAAATACAATATCATTCATCATTATTTTGATATGTAATCAAGATTTATTATTCAATCATACTTATTTACAATTTGTTCTTCCAACATTTACTTTAGGAGTCTTAGCTTAGGGTTTCTACTTGGAGAATATAATGGTTGGATAAGTCTTGGATGATTTAGACTTTATTAGTTATCCTTACAAACCATAACAACCCCTTGTGAAGCCCCATTGGTAAAGGGAGAGATTGAGTGTCTATGGGTTCACATTCAGGTATATTCTAACTTTTTTCTCCTCTCTTAAGTAGATAGAAGTAGCATACGTATTGGCTCAAATGATATTACTTTTCATATTCCATGTATTAGGGTCTTACTCATACTTATCTTAATTGAGATTATTGAATACATGTTTTTATTGTTTTACTAGCCCCTTTATTATGCTACAAGCTTTGGTGTGCACTAGAGTAGACTTACTTTCTTGTTTATTAAAATAGAGTGAACATTAAACTTAGGACTCTTTTAGGGTTGTTACATGATTATGTTAAACTATAGGCTTTAGAACCCTTCCTAGCATAGTGTATTGTGACAAATGATCCCCTAATTGGGTCTCATGGATATCCATATTGGTCATTCCCCTGCTTAACAAATGTATCCCTAATCAAAAGTGTAGGTATGTTCTATCTTCTTTGAGCCAAGATTGATTTATAGATATGACACATTTATGTTTGCATACATCTTCCATGACAAGGTCTTCTAATGCCTCATGGTGACATACCTGTAATGACACCATCAAAAATTTTAATTCAATAATAAGGAAGTGTGAGCAAAACACCTATTAATACTACTTTTGTGAATTTATAAGAGGGAGAGAATACATTTTAACATGTGGCAAAAAACTTGGGGTATAATACACAAAGGGAAGATGATGTAGTTGTAGCCTATACAAGGGCTAAAAGGAAAATAGTAAATAATAGCTTGGGTTAGTCTAAGGTATCTCCCAAACTTCCTTAAGTCACTCAATAACTTTCAACTCAAAGTATAGCTAATAATACCTATCCAAATCAACAAACATCAGACACAAGGGTAGTAGTAAAAGACACTATTCATTCCTCATGTTACTCAAGTGTCAATTGATACTTTCACTTCCAAATTGTAGTCCAAGAGTGCCAATTATCCATTCAATATTTTGGACTACATGAAGAGGTCAAACATTAGCATTCCTATGTAGGATGTTCTATCCATTACAAGATAGAAAGATATTCTCCAAAAAAAAAACTCTCAAAGTTCTCTCTTACGAACAAGACAGCTGAGAAGGTAAGAGTAGTTTATTTCAATGATGGCTAGTATATTCAAGTTCAAGCCCCTAAGTTTTTCAATCCACCTCCATTTTAGTTGTCAATCATAATAGGATATTTTCTTGTCCATAATTGAATGATAGATTCTAGTACCTCAACCTCAGTCATGCCCAAAGCCATAATAGACAAGCTAAAACTAAAGTATGTGCCTAATGAGAAAGGCATATTTTAGTTAGATGGTTCTCCCAATAAGATAGTATGTGTCTTAAAGGACCTAAAAATTATGTTTTATCCTACCCAAATTATACTATCACTCAAGATGTCATGGTTGTTGATTTACCCCCATACTTTTCCCTATACCTATTTAGGGACTTTATTACAAAGATTGAGGGTTACCTTTCCTCTTATTGGTCATGCATGGTCTTCAGGACTAGATGTGGGACTATGGTTACTATTAGGTTTGAATCTCTTTCTAAGTTCCATGAAGAACCATATATGACTAACCTTTCAAATGTAAGCTGCATTATACTTGATGAAGATGAGAATGTCAATGAGCAAGAACCCAAGGATCATCTTGAAGTCATCTTAGATATAATTCTTGATGAATGGGAATCTAATAACCATGTATTTGAACCCTACAACACCATTTAGGAGGCATACTTAGGGGTTTACTATATGCATGAGGATGAGACTATTATTCCTAGTCTCATAAGCTCAACTCAAGAGCATGATGGCATATGGACATTATTATTTGATAGATCAAGGTCAAATAATGGTAGTGGGGATAGAGTGATGATTATTTCCCCTTAAAATCATAATTGTTATTCAGCTACAAGGTTCCAATTTAACTACACTTTAAACGTAGATGAGTATGAAGCCCTTATACATGGGCTATAAGAAGTAAGAAGGAGAGGCATCAAAATACTATAAGTAAAAGGTGATAGTGAGCTTGTAGTAAAATAACTAAGGGGTATTATTGTAGCTAAGAACCATCTATTAAAGGCCTAAAAATACCAAGTATGGGACCTTCTAGAGGACTTCTTATTATTTGACATACAATCTATACCAAGGGGGTCTAATCACGATGTAAATAGGCTTGCAACCATTAGAGCCCAATATGATATTTAAGATGGAGTCAAGATAACCCAAGTAATACACCAAATCAAGGTCATATACATGCCATCTATACCTAATAATGAGATAAGTTGGCATGTCTTTAACAATGATGAATAAATTATGTGCTTCCCCATGTAAGAGGCAAAATTCTACTATAAAAATCAAGGCAAGTTGTAACACCAATTTGATGATAAAATAGTGTATCTAAGGTTTAACAAGTTTCCTAAAGGACTATTGACATTGGAGATAATATTTAATGAAGATGATCAGATGATAAGAGACAATGTAGGCATCTTAACTAAGGAAGAGCATTATGAGATTGTATTAATCTTTAAGGATAACCTTTTAAAGTTGGGAAACGTAAACACAACAAAAGAGAGAGATACTTTCATTACCTTGTACCAATAATATGTAGATGATTTTTCATAAGAGTACCATGATTTAAAGGGTTTCAACCCCAAGCTTTCTTAACATATTATAGAAATGGAAAGCAATGGAAAATTAGTTAGACAAAAATAGAGGCCCACTAATCCAAAGGTGGAAGAACTCATGAGAAGGGAATTATTCAAATTGATTGAGTCAAGGATAACATTCCCCATAAAACATTATTCATGTTTATCAAACCTTGTACCTGTGAGTAATAAAAATGGAAAATTATGACTATGTGTTGAATTTAGAGACCTTAACAAGGTGTATTTAAGGGACCACTACCCACTGCCCTCAATAGATCAAATACTTAAGAAGTTTGCAAGATCATAGAGATTATCCTTACTTGATGGCTACTCTAGTTACAATAATATCTTGATCAAGGAGGATAGGCATATGATTGTCTTCACTACAATGTGGGGTAGTTATGCATACATGAAAATTTCCTTTGGACTATCCAATATAGGAGCAAATTTTTAAAGGGAAATGTATGTTACCTTTTAGGGTTTTATTATTGAAATGGTTTTCATCTAAATTTATGACATTATTATATTCTTAAAGGATATATTATACCACATGGCTCACTTGACATTTGGTTTTTGATAGATGTAGGTAGTTTAGAGTGTCATTAAATCCTAAGAAATGCATCTTTGTTTTTTATGAGGGTATATTGTTGGGTCATGTAGTGTAAAAAAATGGTATTTATATAGGCCTAAAGAGAGTTGAATACATCTTGGCCTTACCCCTACCCTAGCACAATAAATTTTTGTATAGATTCTTGGGGAAGATTAACTAAATAAGGAGAGTTATCCTAGGTTTTGCAAAGTTGGTCAAACCTCTTACTCACATGATAAGAAAACACAACGAGTTCACATGGAACAAGGAAGGTAGGAAGAGTTTTGTGGCCATATTTCAATCCCCAACACACCTTAATCCTTATTTTAGAAAATAGTTCTTTTTATATGTTTTCTCTACATTAGATGCAATGTTTGATATGTTTATATAACAGAATGATGAATGCTTAGAACAACCCATTTCCATATTTAGTCAAGACATAGAGGTGTGATCTAGGAATTCAACTCAAGAGAGGATGATTAGTATGGTTTTGGTTACAAAATGAAAACAAAATGAAAGAAACACACTAATATCATAACATCTCTAGGCCTAGACACTAGGGAGAGCTTAGTTAACAAAACAAATGATAAACACAACTAAAAATTAATGAATAAAACACAATAATTCCTTCACCTTCCTTGGATGATCCAAATGACTTTATAGCAGTGGATTGCTCAGCTTGTGCTCATGAATTCCTTGGCAATGGAAGCTTGGGTACCTCTATCTCTCCTTGGCACCTTTGGCTTATGGCTTGGCTTAGCTTGGAATCAATTCAACATGGTAACACTAGTTTCTTAAGGCTTTTAAAACCATTTTTGCATTATAACTTTGCATAATCAAGACTTAGAAATGATGTGGTAATGCCTCTTATTTATAGACTTTTTCAAATGTCTAGAATCAAAATGAACTATCCATCTTGAGATGAAGATGTGTGGTTGAGGATTAAACTAATTTTTATAATTAAGTTTATAATTATCCTCATCATGACATTTGAAGAAGTGGCAATTAAGATGCATGGAGGGCATGAATCTTAATATTTATGGCATTTATGGCCTAGGGATGTCTTCCCAAGAAATGAGGTCACCTAATGATGCAAATATTCAATATTCATTTCCAAGAATTATTATTTAAACATTTTTCCATGGAATTTTTTATTAGGTCTTGATTTGGGTTAATTAGCTCTTAAGCATGCTTAAGCACTTTATGTACAAATTACTCAAATTGATCAGAATGTCTTATTATTAATCTAAATTTTGACTGTATTAGAATTAGAAGTCAATGTCAGATGCATTGGAACCATATTCCCATTTAGGATGTTATTAATATAAAATAACAAAGGCATGTTTATTTTGTAGAATATTTGATATGAAAGAGTAATCTAGAGCACCCAAGTGCAAAATTGGCATTTTGACTCAAAATGAACTCATCAAAGTTAGCTAGCCCATAAATTGCATTGTCCTATTTAGGGATACCCTAGCCATAATCAACACTTGAATATGCTAGTTTCATATCATTTAATGTGTTTTATATTTTTTAGGCTAAATTGTGCATTTTGGGTGGAAATTGGTCAAAACCCTGATTAGAGGTTATTAGTGGCTAGATTTAGGTGTCTATAGTTTGCCCCTATTTGGAAAGGCATTGTAAGATATAAGCATAGTAACATATTCTCAAATAATGAAAAGGTCCTACATTCCTATAGCTATAATGATGATAAACTAACTGTATGATTCCCCCTCGAGGGAATAGTTGGCATAAGTAGGTCAAAAAATGGTCCTTTAAAAATAAAGAAGTGAAATGAGGGGACCAAATAAAGGAAATATGATGGGGTGAAAACACAATGATATTAAAAAAGTAGTCAAAATCATTGAGAATATAAGTGGGATGGTACACAATGGTTTTCCCAAAGGTGGTTATAAGCATTGTACCCTGATAGTGGCAACATGGTATGATAACACAATTATTTGCCCAAAGGTGATTATAATCATTAAGAATATGGAGCTTCCCCAGTTAGGATAGCCAAATAAAATAATAACATGCCCTCGTATGGGTGGAAAATATAAAGTGGTGACAACACAATGATTTTACCAAAGGACGTTATAATAATTGAGAAATCTAGGTGGGATGATGTGCAATGATTTGCCCATAGTCAGTTATAATCAACCTTGATTATGGTAAACATGATAAACTTGGTTGAGGATGATGATAACTTGAGATAGAGGGTAATGCTGAATTAAAACAACCTACTAGTAAGGAGATGCTCATTTAAACTAATAAAGGTTAAAATTCTTTTGTGGTTAATTACTCTATTTGGTATATGATTGGGAGTGAATCGGGATGTTGAAGTTGAGGTTTGTTTTATCACTTGTCGATAAGCATCATGATATAACATCATGAGGACTTGGTCAAAATATGCATGAGGATTGACTCCCATAATCCAATACTCAATAGAAAATAATGTACCAATGATAGAAACCATGATGACAATGTAAACATATGAATATGGATGGATTAAAGCATAAGTGTGGGAAATGAATCACCCAATGAAGACACATAAATTGAATCAAGGTAATAGTGCTGAAAATAAACAAATAGGTAGATAAATAAACAAAATAAGAAAAAATAAACAAATAAACAATGCAATGAAAACCCTATGAACATTTCCCCTAGAAAATAGGTGAAAACTTAACAAAAAATGGGGGAATATAATAAAAGGAAGGGGGTACTGGGAAAGTGGATGCTACCTACATAGTTCTATGGATGTAATATCTAATAAAAAATTTAGGCCAAATATAGTTCTCCCAGGGAATGGAAATAATGTGATAACTGATGAAAATAAATATAATGGATGTGATAGAATAATAGTAATGGTCTTGAAAAATGACAAGTTCATGAGAGAAAAGGCCAAAAAAATGGTGGGGAAACTAAATGACAAGTGTTTTGCTTGTAACTTAGTAAGGGTCTTAAGGTAAAGAAGTGGTCAATGTTTTTTTTCTAATAAAATTTTAAATGTTTTTGGAATTGTTTTGGAGTATCTAAACTCAATTGAGAATGATGAGACACTAAATGGTTCAAGATCACAAAATGGTGAGAGAATTTAAACTTAGGTTGCTTACAAAATGGTGAGAGCATGGCTTAGGTTGCTCACGAAATGGTGAGATCATGATGAATAAGGGTGACTAAGCTAATCTCAATAACTATTAAACACTACCTACATAGTCCTAGTGTAGGACCTCAAGTCACTGTAGTTTTAACCTTATAGTGGAGGAACTCGACTAGTGTAGCAGTCAATTCAAATAAAATAGGCACAATTGGTAAAAAGGCATAGTGTGGCATAGGAAAGTGGCAAGTTGATATGTCAAGGATTTGTGTTGCCCCTAGTTTATCCATGGGTGGTTATAACTAGGACACAATAGCATAGATCACTAGTACTAATTTTCCAAAAGGTGGTTCTAATTAGTAGAAAGACCAATGATAAGAAAGGAGTAATAAATAAAGGATGAAACTACTAAAAATTCTATCAAACTATCTTAAAATATAATATTTATCTGCAATACTTAAACCAATTGATGAAATTAATTATATACCTTGATGTTAAAATTGTGTAGTGAATGGTAAAAAACCAAGTTCAAATGGGCTAAGATTTAGAACAAACCGGGTTGATGAGATGGAAGCAGAAAGTGGATATGGTGAAGAGGATAGATAAGGATGGTATTTGTACAAAGAATAATAGTGATAAAATGGCATAACTAAAATTGTCCTTGTAGATAATACACCTTAGTGCTCAAGCATAGTATTGATTGAGATGAATAATATTCATTGGCTCTAGAAGTTCATTGCCATCTAGTGTGGTGATCCTATATGCTCCTAATCCATAATATACAATAATGATGAAAGGCCTTATCTAGTTTGGTTTGAATTTCCTTTTATGCTTCTTCTTAGCTATGGTGTTCTTTTGGTTTTCTTTAATAATAAGATCACCAATTTCAAATATTTTATACTTAATACATCGATTATAGTGGCCTCTATGTCAGTTTTGATATGCTTGAATATTGTTGAGTGCAGCTATGCATTTCTCATCAAGTAGGTCTAGATCTTGCAGGTGAGCTACTCAATACTCATGATCATTCAAGACATTCTTGAAAGAGATGTGCAGTGAAGGAAATTCAACCTCAATGGGAAGGATGGCTTTAGTACTATAAATAAGTGAGTATGGAGTGGATCTTATGGGAGTATGATGATTGGTATGGTATGCCCAAAGGGTAGGGAATATTTGAAGGTGCTAATCATGACTGCCATCATTGCCAATCTTTTTGAGAATGCTAAAAATTGTTTTATTGGATGCCTTAACTTGGCCATTACCTTGAGGGTAATATGTTATAGAAAAAATGTTGTGTGATGTTGTATTCAATACATAATTCATCTACATATTTGTTCTTGAATGATCTTCTATTATCAGATATAATGTCAGAGGGGATATAGTAGTGACAAATGAGATGGTTGAAGATAAATTTCAAAATTTGCTTTCTAGTCATGTAAGTGAGGGGTATAGCTTCAACCCACTTAGTGAAATATTCAGTGGTGGTAACGATATGTTTATGGTCATCAGATGAAGTGGGGTTGATCTTCCTAATGAGGTGAATTCTCCATGTATAAAATGACCATGGTGTCAACATTGGTTTTGGATTTTTTACTGGGGCATGAATCAAATTAGCATGCCATTAACATTTGTCACACTTTTTTACATATACAGTGGCATCTACATCCATTATGGGCCAATAATAACTAGTATGCAAGAGATTTTTGTATAATCCTACCCCACTAGAATGAGCTCCACATATACCTTCATGAACTACTGTTAACGATAGTGTAGACTCTACCAAATTTAAATAATGAAGGAGAGTTCCATCAAAACTGTGATGTTAAAGGGTGGATCCAAGTAGAGTATAAAAAGTGGAATGATGAGTGAAGGCTTTGGTTTATTTTTGAGATAGGTTAGGTGGCAAAACTTAGTCATGAAGGTATTTGTAAATGTTTAAGTACTGCATAAAATTAGGACCAATAATATCAAAAATCATGGAAATGGTTGAAGGCTCATGAACTAGTGCTAACAAATTCTTGATCAAGAATTGATACTCTCTAGCTTTATCTATTTGTTAAATTAGAGAGCCAATATTAGCCATGGCATCTAAATTTATATTACCAGCCCTTGGTATGTGCCCAAATTGAATATTGGCAATTTGTTGCTTAAGAGTGTTGACCATGGCTCTATATGGAACCAGCTTATCAACTTTGGTTTGAAAATGATCTATGATCTAATTGATGATTAATTGAGAATCACCATAAACTTAGAGATGAGATATATTCCAATACAATGCTTGTCAAAGTCCTACAACAAGTGATTCA
This sequence comes from Torreya grandis, assembly GCA_037957365.1. NCBI lineage: Eukaryota > Viridiplantae > Streptophyta > Pinopsida > Cupressales > Taxaceae > Torreya > Torreya grandis. The sequence goes on from JARHVA010004534.1 coordinate 1,369,477, forward strand.
TACTCAGCCATGTTGTTTGTATAAGGAAAGCTGATTCTAAATGATTTAGGGATTAGATCCCCTTATGGTGTAATAAAGAATAGGCCTACCCCTAATCCTTGTGCAGTAAATGAACCATCAAAATATATTTTCTAGGGTTTTTCCTCAAGGACTGTGTCAATGATGGTCATTATGGATTCATCAGGAAATTGAAACATGAGTGGATGTGTGTTTGTGAGAGGTTCTTCAACAAGTTGATCTGCAAGAACTTGTCCCTTAATTGCCTTTTTATTAGCATACTCTATGTCAAACTCACTGAGAAGCATGATCCATTTAGCAATTCTACCTTGAAAAGCTATTTTAGATAGTAGATACTTGAGTGGATCTACTTTTGAAATGACCATGGCCTTATTATTCAACATGTAATGACACGGTTTATGAGATACAAAAACTATGGCTAGATAAGCTTTTTAAATAGGTACATAGTTATGTTCATATGTGACCAAGGTATGGTTTAGGTAGTATATAGTGTGCTCCATTCCATTTTCATCATGTTAAGCCAAGATTTCCCCTAGAGTATGGTTGATAGTTGATAGGTATAACAAGAATGGCTTTCCTAGAATAAGAGGTAATAAAATAGGCAAATTAATAAGATAGTCTTTGAGTCATGAAAAAATTGTTTGATAGTGATCATCCTAGTGAAATGTAACTCTCTTCTTAAAAAGGTGTGTGAATGGATGACACTTGTCCTCTAATTGAGAGATGAAGCATTGGATGGACTGGATCTTACCCTACAAACTATGGAGTTGCTTTAAATTGGTTGGTGGTGGCATCTTGATTATAGAATGGACTTTAACCAAATTGACTTCAATACCTCTATGAGACACGATGAAGCCAAGTAATTTTCTTGAATTTACACCAAACACACATTTCTTTGGATTGATTCTAACTTTATACTCCTGTAATATTTCAAATATCTTATGCAACACTACTAGATGGTCGGCCTTAGTTTTGGATTTCCTAATATGTTATCAACATAGTCTTCAATAATATCATGCATCATATCATGGAATATGATAATCATGGCCCTTTGATATGTAGCTCCAATATTTTTAAGACTAAATGGAATTAATTGATAATAAAATTCTGCCCATGAAGTGGTGAAGGTTATTTTATGTTGGTCTTCTGGTGTTATTTTGATTTGTTTGTATCCTGAAAAGCCATCCATAAGTGAAAGAATTTCATAACTAGTCATGGAGTTGATGATCATGTGAATATTAGGTAAGGGAAAATCATCTTTAGGACAATCTTTGTTGATGTCTTGAAAATCAGTACATATTATGATCCCTTTAGGATTTTTACTAACAAGTACTGTATTAGAGATCCATTCTGAGTAGTCAATAGATCAGATACATCCTATGTCTAAGAGTTTTTCCAACTCTTTCTTTACCAATACAACAATGCAAGGATGAATATTATGTAACTTTTGTTTTACCAGTTTGGTGTCAGGATTAACCATAAGGTGGTGAAAAACCAAGGTAGGGTCTAAACCTAGCATTTCAGAATAGGCCATGCAAAGATATCTATAAATTCTCTCAATAGAGCTATAAAGACATCATGTTCTTCCTCAGTGAGGGATGCTCCTAATTTTATCTATTTCAAGTCTGATGGAGTCTTGATATTTACCTATATTGTATCTTTGACTAGAAGGGTCAAACCATCTTCTAGGATAGTAAGTAGTGAATTGAATTATTGAATTATGTTAGGGACCTCCATTAGGACTTTTTCTTCAACTTTGCCTAGGCATGATGAATCTGAGTTACCTAATGGGAGATCTGGCCATGTGAAAAATATAGTTGTAAATTCTTAAAGAATTTGATCAAATACTTGTTGTTTCTCAAAGCTAAACTTTGATCTAAAGGCAAGTTTATTGTTGGTGGTCTCCTAGTCTAAATTTGAAGAAGAATGAACACCCCCATCTAATGGCACCTAAAATAGGTTTTCACCACTAGTCTATCCTTTATCTTTATTTTTTACCTAGTCAAAAACCAACTCAAAGAGGTTTTCACTTTGGGACCTCAATGTTTTACTTTTTTTTTTTTGGCTAAGGGTGTTCACTTGTTCTCCAAAATAGGTTGTAGGATCCAATGTGATTGAGAATCTTGATTTGTGATATCCCAATAGAATGTTGTCTTTAAGGCCTAAAAATCCATAAAATGCCTCATCATTTTGGAACTCATCAATTGGAAAACTAGATTCTTACTAGTCTCAGTCTATCAGTTAGGGATAATATAATGGCAAAGGGTTGTGATGAATGAATAGGGTAAGGGTAAAAATGGCATTGTTATCAAACAGGTTGGTTTTAGCTAGGTTATCAAAGGTGAGGCTATGATAAAACTCTATTCACTGCCAACATTATCATCACTAGTCACTGGTGATGGAGTTTGAATGAGTTATGTGGGGTCACCCCTAAGTAGTTTAAATCCAAGTCCATAAGGTCTTTCATGCTTAGTCATGGAAATTAGATTGATGGTTCCTTGATGATTCAGTCTAAGGCCTCTTCCTTCATAATTGTGGCACTCCATGATCCTATTGAGAATAGGATACTTTGCATTTTTATAACAATCAGCTTGGTTGTCAGATAACCATGATTCATCCCCTTCAAGAGGGTCAAGTCCTAGGATAGATGTTGGTACAAATATGATAGGTCCCTTATCTTTGTTCTTTTATTGGTAATGCATATGTGGGATGAATTTAGGTTACCTAAAGGTTTTTAGAGTCTAAAGAAGATTGGTAATATGAAATGTATCATGGGTCACATACTCTCCTAGTCCATTATCTAAAATGGTGAAATGATTATAAGCTTTAGGAGGTGGCATGTGGGAAAGAGAATCTAAGGTATTAGGATCTATGCAATTATCTGGTGAAGGATCAATAAGTATAGCCTTTCCTTTATCCTTCTTGGAACTTGGATTCATGTTGTATTAATAACTATATCTTTGAAATTTAGCCTCAAGATGCTTGTAGTGTTCATATAGATGTAAATCTCTTGGAATATTCACTTCCATCCCTAAGTGAGAAAACTTGATACATTGGTGCAGCGTTGATGGGACTACATGAATCTCATATAACCAAGGCCTACCTAGAAGCATGTTGGATGATAACTCAAGATCAAACACATGTCAAAGTGTATCATGGGTCAAAGGCCCAATGATAACTAGAAAACTAATGGTTCCTTGTGATTCTCTTTCCTCATTATCATAGGATTTGATGGTTATTATTTTTGGTTAGAGATCTATCTTTGTGTACCCAAGAATCTTGATGAGCTTGAGAGACACTATGTTGAGGCTAGATCCATTGTCTATAAGGATACATTTCAATTTATGTCATCTTATATAAACTTCTAGGTATAATGGATTATTATGGAGTGGGCCAAAGAAAGACATATCACTCTGGTTGAATGTGACTTATTGGGTTGGAGCTAGGTGTCCAACCAAAGCTTAAAATATATCAGGGGATATGTCACTAGCAATAATGGATTGGCTCAAAAACTCATTCAAGATGTTCTCATGGATTATTGACATTAATAGAAAATCTAAAATAGAAATTTGTGCTTGTGTCTTCTGCAATTATTTCATAATATCAAATTTCTTGTCTTGGTCAGTAGTGAATGGTTTATTCTAAAGCTAAATGGTTGGTTAGATGATAGGCAAAGTGGAGGATGGTTATGGGATTGGAATATTAATCTTTGACCTCTAAGTTATGATTGTACAATCAGGACTAAATATCAGACCATTATTGCTAAAAAAATGTTGGGAATGGTGTGGGACTAAACAAGACAAGTCTTGGTTGCTAGTGCACTTGCATGTGATCACATGGAAAGAATGAGTTGTTGATACAAGGTCCAAAAGGGGAAGTACTAGATTTTTGGTTTACCTATGTGCATTGCTAGGTCAAAGAAGGATTATCCATGTAATTTGGCTTAACGGGGTTGTTTAGCAATAGTCTAGGCTAATTAGTGTTTGGTCTAGGATTAATGGAGATGGTTTAATGTTACCCCCTACAATATACCTACAAAATTATTGTAGTCATGTGCAACTACATGGTAGGTTTGTTGGTCATTACCATTATGACTTTGTTTTTTTCCATTGTTCTATCATTATGGGTTCTATTATTGATTTTGTTGATTCTATTGGTTTAGATTTTGATACTATTAATTTTGATACTGCACTGACCATTGTTGGTGTTGTTGATTGTTTTATTGCTATTTATTGTTATGTTAGGGAAAGGGATTTTGATAGATCCCAAGAGTTTGATTGGATGTGGAAGCACCATTATCCAATTTTATCTCCCCATTATCCAACACATTCTTAATTAAATAATTGATTTGGACACATCTTCATAGATTATGCTCATTGACCTGTTGATAGTCACATAATTCATTTTCATGATACCAATCAAGATAAGGAATGCCTTATGGATAATGTTTTGGTATAGCCCAACTAATCAAATTAGTGGTAGCAAGCTTAAAAAATATAGATTGAATAGGTTTTCCTAAGTCACTAAAGACATGAAGTGTAGGCATGGTTATTCTAAGAGGAGGGTTTTGTAATGGTAAAGGCTATTGTATTTATTGTGCAGGTCTTGGTTTTTATGCTTGTGGTATTGCTTGAAGAGGTTTCTGGGTAGGATTAAGATAAAAATGGGGTAAAAATGATATTAGCACTATTTTTAGATGATGAGATTTAGTTACTCCATTTCCCACAACATTCCTATTGTAGTTGAATTGCTTTTCTTGGTTATTGATCTGTGTCAATTGTGATGATGGCACTTAACTCCTTTATTAATGAGTGACCACTCAATTAACAAACCTTTATCAATGATTTCCTTAAATGTATGTGTACATTATAGTTATAGATGGTAAGCTATCTCACTATGCAATTTTTTGGTAAACACAGTGGCTAATTGTTTATCTAATAAACTATGGGTAAAATGGCTTGCAAGGGCTCTCCATTATTGTAAATAACTTTAAAAACTCTCACCAACTTTTTTCTTTGCTTGCATTAAGTCTACTAATGAAATCTCGTGCTCAAGATTATAGGAAAAGTACTGCACAAACTTATCAAAAAGATCATCAAAATACATTACTAAATCTTTGGGTAACTTTAAAAACCACTCCAAAGCTTGTCTAACCAAGATCCTTAGAAACAACAACAAAAGGTATATGTCACTACATGCCACTGGTTGACATGCGATGAATAATTCAATCAAATGAGCCTTAGGGTCACCTTTCCCTTTATATTTATTGAATTTTAGTGGCTCGTATCTTGGAGGAAATGGTATCTACAAATACTCCATGTTGAATGGATAGGAATATATCTCATCCAATTTGAATTTTTTAGTTTGTTTACTAACTTGAATGGTAGCAATTGCATCCTTCATCTGTTGTAATTCTTGGGATAAGAAACTAGAAGGAATATTGGTTTAAAGGAGAATATTGGTTTAGATAGATGGTTGGGAGGTCACAAGTGGGATACTTTGACTAGGGTATGATGGAGATACCTGTTGGGATACATTTGTTTGGTTAGGGAATGGACCAAGAATGCACATACATGGATTAGGATGTACTTGAAACTGCATACTTGGTTGTGTGATATTATGGTTTGGGTTGGTGATAAAAGTTTGACTTGAATGATTTTGTGGTTAGGATAGAGGGATATGACTATATTATGCCTACTATAGTTGAAAAGGGGCATGCTACCAACTAATCAAACCTTGTTATTGAGTGGGAACTTGTAAACCAAGACCCTATCTCTAGATTTGTGGCACATTTTGACCTAATGGTTATCTAATAGGTACTTGAGAAACATGGGGACCTCTTTGTTACACAAATACCTATAAGGAAGTGAAATTAGGTTTCAAATTTGGCATCTGTTGTTGACCAATATTTACATGTTGTTGACTAGTCATTGCTTGGTTTTAGATTGGCATATTAGTTTATGATTGAAGAGGTATGTTTTTCATTACCTATCGAGGTGGAACATTTGTTGCCTCTGATTTAGGTGGAAATGTATTTGTCCTCTATTATGTTGATACACTAGATTGTACCTATTGTTGTGGAATACTACTTGTTAGTTGTTGAGGAGATGAAGGGTTCGTCACATTCTATCAGTGAGGCATGACATTAGCCATTATTTTATTACCTTAACCCATAGGTTGTACACTTAAGGAAGTAGCCATTTAAGGTTGGGGTGTAGAAACTTTTATTCCCTAGTATGATGACCTATTCATAAGATTAACTATAGGCACATGTTGTTGGCTAGTTATTTGTGCATTAGTACACTTTGATCAGGACTCAACATTGTTTGCACATTATTTACTATATTTGGCTCACTATTTAGTATATAGGATGAAGACACTTCTTTAATAATAGGTATATACATCAAGTTATTTATCAAAGTAGTTTGTATGAATGGGTCAAAATTTAGATTATCTTGTCCAATTAACTTTGTCAACACTCCTATTAAAGGAATGAGGTCAATAAGAGGATTACTTACCATGTTCATCTGATTGAAATCATAGGCTAGATTTAGGTAGGTTTGATATGTTGTCTATATTTGGTTAAAGTGATCTGCTAGAATGTTTTTACCTCGATTAGATATATTAAGATCCTAGAATATTGTTTAGACTACAGCCATAAGATTATTATAAAAATCCTATTGATTGTAAATGATATTATGGGGCACTCTTACTAGACTTGGTAAATTTTCATAGGGAAAGTCTACTAGAAACTTGGCCCCTACCTCTATGGCTCTAACCAAAATCTCATCTTTGTTCTCTAATAAATGTTTCTCAAAAAAAAATGGATCATATGTGGAAGTTGTATTAGTAGAATATGACTTTTGAAGTACTAGCTCATCCACTACATGTATTGTAGCTAGGTACTATGTCATTTACTCTTGGTCTTGTTCTGAATAAGGTGGTGTGTTAACTAGATAGCTAGATAATAGATCTTGGTTTTGTGCCCCTAATTGAGTATTATAAGAGGGATAATAATCCATCTCATAATTAATATTATTCACATAGGGGTCTTGCACCATTTCTTCTTGTACCACCACATTACTAATACCTGGATTATACATGAGTCAACTATGAGTGTAAGAATACATGTTAGGGTCCATATTCAATGTTTTTATGAAAAAATTTCAAAGAGTTCTTCAAACTCTAAAAAAGGATAATGTTTAAAATAGATGATGTTCCAACTTGGTCTAGATTTGTCAAAAGGATCAAAAGGTTAATGCAAAAATTTATGAGGAAATAATCTAGCATGAAGTATCTAACATTTCACCATTCAAACAAAGGTAAGCAAGTAAATGGTCTTAAAAATAAAAATGTGAAACTCTAAGGTTGAAGTATTTCAAAACTATATAATCTATGAATTTAAAATTTTCCAGTTCTTTTGGAAAAATGTAGTGTCAAAATCTAGGCTCAAACAAATCATGCACTAGGACTCTTGGCCAAAATGGCATCAAAAGCTAGACTTTGAAATAGATGAAAGTTTTAATCTAATGGATTTGAAACACTTCTAACAAAAATTAGGCATTTGATTCTTGGACATGAACTTGATCAACTAGGTATAAGGTATGAAACAAAAGGCACTTTAGAAATAGTTTATTTTCCCACAAAAAATGGTATAAAACTTGGTTCTTTTGACAAACAAGCTAGACAAAAGTGAACAGCATAATGGTTTTAGACAAAAGATCACAAATGTACACTTGGATTGGTATGAAAATGTAGAAGCAAATTATAATCTCTATGTAAGAGGGTCTATGAAATAATTTTTGAAATATTTTGGGCAACATAACAATGTTATACTACCTAAAAGCTGTGATAAAAAGGTTTGTTTCAAAAACTCTTTAAGACAAAAATGATTTACTATAATTTTGACATCATAACACTACTTTTATTGATTCAAAATGTTTTGATATATAGACTAAAAGTGTAAGTTTTTAGCATAAAATGGTTTAAGACTATCAAGTGTTGACAATAATTATGAGTCTTAAATAGCCTTCAACCCAAATTGGAAATTAAACCTAAATTCCCTCAAGTTTAGTGAAAATGGTGAAACCATTTAACACATCAAACCTATAAACTTATAAAGGTGTAATTTTGATTTTAGATTATAAGTGAAGGACTTTAAACAGGTTTGTTAAAGGTCTAGACTCAATTTGGTAACATAACTACACAAAATTGGATGATATGACTCTCAATATTTTGATAAATCTTTGAACAAGGCAATTTGATGATCTCACATAGGAAACATAACACCTCTTTGTTCAAAGGAAAATTTAGAAAATGTGTTTGGTTTTTACTATTTGTTTACACCATGTTTTGACTCCAAACAAGACTTTTATCTAGGATAAGACCAACTAATTAACCACTCTTAGATCCTAAACTGACAAGGTTGCTTGGTTTTGTTGGAATTTGTCAATATAAGTCATTTGAGAGGATTTTAAGTGTTCATCCAAAAGTAAATACACATATATAGTAGGGTTTTTACAACCCCCACCACCTTCTCTCAAATGATAGTACTATGATATGGACATTGAGGCATACCTTGTACCAACAATACTTCCACATCAAATGGGGATTTGTCTAAGATCTAATAAGTTTTTTAATGATCTAGGGGAATAAATTTCACAATTAATTTCATGCCAAATAATGCAAAACAAAATCATAGATTTTAGGTCCATATCACTTGGCTTTTTGCCAAAAAGTCTAGTCCTTTATGTAACCACTACATCTTGTTGTTCACTCAGTATAGTGTGATGTCCAAAGTGCCACTATATCCTATGTGCAACTCAAAAGGAGCCAAATCAAGTCAATGATGAGAGATGAAACCCTGGGTCAAAGCTTGCCTAAAGAACTTGCAAGAGGTGATGAAGTCCCCATCGCAAGCCAAGTTTGCATAAAAAATAAAGAAAGCATGAAATAGAAAGACTTTAGGGTCATTTTCAAGGTCACTTAAAATTTGACAAGTTTTTGGGAAGTGCTTTAGATGACTTTCTTTCTAAGCCTTGGACTAGGCTATTTGAAATAGGAATGATGCTTTTGATTCTAAGGGTTCCCCATAGGGGACAAATGGAAGAGCATACATGCAACATTCCTCTTTTTTCTAAACAAAGATTTAATCTAAGAAACTATTAAAAATAATAATTTTCAAGTGTGTTTAATTTTAAGCCCAAAATAAAATATTTGGTCGTGTTCATTTGACCCCTTGGTCTTAGTTTCAAACTTTGAAAACATTCACCAAAACATCTAAATTCTCTGTTAAACACCTAAAACAAGGTTCCTAATTGATTTTAAGCATGCAAAGATGATTTAAACATGTTTTTATCAAATATCAAGCTTGGTCTTGTAGAAAAAAGTTCCATCATGTCCTTTAGATTTGAAGCTCTTTTTGTTTAAAAATAATGAACTTTAGAAAAATAGCTCTTTGGTCTGTGTTTTTGGAAAAACACAATGACTGACGTCAGTTATATAGAACTGATGATGGTTACACTAGCTACTTAAATATAACTAATGTTAGTTTTCTTAATCGATGTTGGTTAAGCCATGTAACTGATGTCATTCTTACTTATCGACGTCAGTTATTATGTAAAATTGTGGTAACCAAAAATGGTAAAATAACGTTATAAAATCAATATGTAAGATTTGTAAAGGTCTAAATAAATATTTTAGAGTTGCAAAATTATTTTCCTTAGGCATGAGATATATCTAGTCTCATCAGGCATGCCATTATGTGATCTATGAATTTGACTCAAGAGAGGATGCTTAGTATGGTGTTAGTTCCAAAATGAAAAAAAAATGAAAGAAACACACTAATAGGATAACATCTCTAGGTCTAGACACTAGGGAGAGCTTAGCTAATAAAAAAAGTGACAAACACAACTAAAAAGTAAGGAATAAAACAAAATAATTCCTTCACCTTCCTTGAATTCTTCAAATGTCTTTGTAGTAGTGGCTTGCTCAGCTTGTGCTCATGAAGTCCTTGGCAATGGAAGTTTGGCTACATCCATCTCTCCTTGGTACCTTTGGCTTGTGGCTTGGAGTAGCTTGGAACTAATTTGGCATGGTAACACTAGTTTATTAAAGCTTTTGGAACCATTTATGTATTATAAATTTTCATAATCAAGACTTAGAAATGATGTGGCAAGGCCTCCTATTTATAGATTTTTTTAAATGTCTAAAATCAACTTGAACCATCCATCTTGAGATGAATATGTGTGGTTGAGGATTAATCTAATTTTTAGAATTAAATTTTTAATTATCCTCATCATGACATTGGAATAAGGGGAAATTAAGAGGCATGGAGGGAATCATGAAACGTATTGATGAGGCATGGAGGTCATGAATCCTGATATTTATGGCATCTATGGCCTAGGGAAGTCTTCTAAAGAAATGAGGTCACCTAATGATGCAAATATTCAATATTCATTTCCAAAAATAATTATTTCAACAAGGTTCCATGGAATTGTATATTAGGCCTTTATTTAGGTTAATTAGCTCTTAAGCATGCTTAAACACTTTATGCAAAATTACTCAAATTGATCAAAATGCCTTGTTACTGGTCCAAAATTCAATTGGATTAGAATTAGAAGTCAATGTCATATGTGTTAGAATCATATTCCCATTTAGGATATTATCAATATAGAATAACAAAGGCATGTATCTTGTTCAGAAGATTTGATAGGAAAGAGCAATCTAGAACACCCATGTGCAAAATTGGCATTTTGACTCAAAATGAACTCATCAAAGTTAGTTGACCCATAAATTAAATTACCCCATTTAGGGATACTCTATCTAGAATTAGCACTTGAATATATCTATTTCATATCATTTAATGTGTTTTAGTGTTTTTAAGCCAAATTGTGCATTTTGGGTGAAAATTGGTCAAAATCCTGATTGGAGGTTATTAATGGCCAAATTTAGGTGTCTACAAGAGGGATATGAATAAAGATATACCTTTGTGGAGAATAATTTGATTTATTTGGTGAGAAGATTGAATAATTTTAAGAACATGGTTTCAAATAATAAGGTCATAGTCATGGTGGTATACCCAAACATCAAAGAGTTCATACTCAATAGAGATCTAAGTGAGAAGAGAGATGGGTGGGTAAAAAAAGTATGGAATGTGACCTTGAAGTTAGGGTGACAAATATTATCAGATCTATAGGTTTGTGTGAGAATTTTTTAGTAGAGGTAAAGGAAGGCAAATATTAAGTGTTGGTAGTCCATGCCAGTTAACAAACAACTGTAAGCAACACTCTAGATTCCTTAAAATAGGCCAATGTTTTATAGGCTTGGATAGAGCCAAAAGGAGGCACTTTAAATTATATGACATATAATATGTATTTATATATGGAGTGATTTTTAATACAGACATAGGGGGCTTACTTTTTAGATGTGTGGAATAAAGCCATGTGGACAAACTACTTAAGTAATTTCATGATGACTCTACTAGTGGACACTTTGATGCCAAGACTACAACCTTCAAAATCATTAGAAATGGGTAATTTTGGCCTAAAATATTTAGATATTCATACTCTTGGGTGAGGAAGTGCTCAAAAAGTGCCATGTTTATTGGCAAGAAAAAGTTAGCTTCCCTTCCTTTACAACCAATACAAGTAGAACAACCCTTCATGCAGTGGGGCTTAGATTTCATAGGGATGATCCATCCCCATTTAAGTGATGGAAATATTGGTTCCTATTTGTATACCTCTTGTTTTTGCCCTTTCACACTTGAATAAAATGGAAAACACAGATGAAAAAACCACTAATATGTCATTATAACAAGGGGAGGGTTTAGCATCTAGAATTAACTAGACATAAAAAATGACTAAGAGGCACCTACAGATGATATGATTAGCTCCGTACTACTTTTGGATCTACTTGAACTGAGGTGAGAGGACCTATGGGATAGCTTGATCACATGGATAGATTATATAATTAAATATCCATGGGGATTATTAGAAAAAAAACACAAATATGACCAGGGCACAACCAAAATTACACACTCCAACTAGGAAGGGTTGTCACATAGAATGAATAAATGCACTAGGTCATATACAAGCTACTGAATATAGATTCAAAAGTTGTTAAAACCATTATTATATATAATTTTTGATAATAAATGGGTTGAATAAAAGACTATAATTCTAGAATTTAAAACACAAACTACAAACACATTTCAAATATGCAAGATCTTATGCATTTGAAAGGCAAATAACACTTATAGTATGCAAAGGTTGTATTATTTGTAAGTTAAGATAGGGTAGGATAAGTTGAATAATTATAAAAATGGGTTGGTTTGATAATGATTTTCAATAAATAGGGATTCTTTCAATATTCATAACATCATTTATTGCAAAGATGCAAAAAAATTAAATGAAAGCTAATGGAGCTACTATAAGTGATTTTCACTTATTGGTGCTAATGAAATGAAAATATCCAAATGAGCCTTGAAATCCTATAACATACACTAAAAATATAATCTCTCATATTTTTTCCATTGAATTCAAGAACTTAGGGCACCCTAACAAGTTATTTAGCAACATATTCCCAAACATAATGTAGAACGTGATTTATAATATAAATCTAAGCCCAAGATGACAACCAATAATGAGAATAGAAAAAGATATCTAATCAAAAACATTTACAAAACATATTATTGTACTTCATCAACATAAAATAACAAATAATCACAAGCATTTTCATTAAATTTACAAGAAAATATTACACACATTAGTGTTTCAAAATGCTGCCATGGGGATAAACATGGTGGATATGCTCCATGCTGGATAGGGGAGACATATAAACATGCTCTCAGAGCTTGTTAATGGCTATACAAATATAACCACCTTAACAAGATAGGAAAAATGCACACAACCATGATCCTTTTAAGATCCTATACTTGGGAAAACATAGACCAACACAATGGACAACCAACCCTTTGAGTAGAGGAGAAACCCTTTATTTATACATTTTCAAATCTAGGACTGTGGGTTGTAATTTTAAAAACTATATAATAAGCCTTCAAGTCCACCAAGATACTTCTAGCTAGAATATGCCCTTTTGACATGCCTAAGATCCTCATCCATTTTTAAGAAAATAATCATTACTCTAACTTCCTCTGTAAATAATGATGAAGTTATGCAACAAATTCTTTAATCTCTTGACTAGAAATGATTTCATACAAGATGGAAAGAGAATATTCATTTGAGGAGCTAAATAGAATTTGTCCTCATATGTAACCATCTAGAGATGCTCTCTTGCTAATGAATTTTTAAACCATGGAAGCTTCTGGATAGAAATCCTCCCCTTTGTGCATGACAAGGAAATCACATCACCTTGTGATGATTATAATTGGAAAGATCCAACTATGATGAAAATATAAAAGATCCATGGCCATTTGGAAAATAATATTTTAGAATGGCCCATAGACCCCTCTCTATGCTTTGAATTTATGTTGGTTCATGAAGGGAACTATCAATTTTAGATCCTAAACCAAAGATTACTAGATATTGACATATGACACACCACATTAGATCTAACTAGGCACTCATGGGGTTTATAAGTGACTAGGCTGCATAACTAGATTTAATTTGGGCACATGTCCCTCTCTTATTAGTTTTGATCCCTTTGAAATGTCCATCTTGGCCCAAACCACTGGATCTACTCACCCAAACAAATATGTGCCATTGATATTGATCCAAAGGATCAAATTCCATTATATGTCTATAAGTCTTGTACCAAAATGATGCCACTTGATAGCTATGTAGGCTCTCTACATCTTACTTTGTCAATACTATCACGCTAATACACTCTTTCTAAGTAGTAGTCTCATATTAAATCTAGTTTATGTTGAAAAGTCTTGAATTAATACACATCGTAGATTAGACTATATACACTTGAATGTATACCATCGATCTCTAGGAACATGCTTGATCTTTAGCCTATGACCATGTATTGAATTTTAAACTATGTTCTCATGTTATTAGATCTAGCTTGGGTGAGAAAATGTGATTTTTCAGATGATGATCCAAGGGTGGAGCATTATTGGATACTACTTGTGCTTGTCCTTGGGAATGTGCCACTTAGTAGTCCCATGGGATTTCTAAGGTTCTCTACAAATAGTCCTAATTACTTGAGCACCATCATGCCATATGAGAACACCTTATGATTTTTGACCTTATGACATATTTCACTTATCATTAGATCATACTCACTCAATAAAATGTGATCTATATATCTACCTCCATTTTAAATCCAATGACTACTTGTTGTGACTTAAAATTGAAGTCCGCACACCTTTCAAACGACATCTATGAGACTAACATAGTTATGCAATCTGGGTAAATTTATTTGGAGCTTTGATCATCAAGCTTTTTGTCTTTGACATTCCTATTTTCATTCAACCTTTAGGTCCTTTTTGATGTCTCTAAATGCACCAAAGAGGTTCTTACTTTTCAAAGAACACTTCTCATTTTAGAATTCCAATAATTTAGAGCGTGAGTAGCAGGTTATGGTAACTTGATGTTACTTGTGGTGAAATAATATCAAAGAGTGTTCCAAAAAAATTATAATAAGTGATGGTTGGAAGCCATCATGGTTTATTCTTCATTAATTACAAAGGATTTATGTTAACTTAGTGAATTATGATCCAAAATTTAAACTACAAATTATTCTATATGTATATTTATAATGAAGTTTAAACTAAAGTGATCTAGTGTTAAAAGGAACAAAGAGAAGGGTAAGGAAGAAACTAAGGCAAGTGATTGATTATCTTAATCTCAAATATCATGACAAATAATCAATTACAACTGAGTATGCATTCAAACCAATATATAATGTAAGATATCCTGAGCTCAGATTTCACTATATACCAAGCAAACTTTGAAGGACAATGTACATAATCACAAGTAAGAACCAAGTTTACTTTAAATATTTACTAATATAATCAAATAGCATTTGTACATCTAACTATAGAGCAAAATATAATGAATAAAATATAATATCCTTTAACCAATATAACATATGCATAAATTAAAAACCCTGTGATTAGGAAATATAACCCAGAACTAAAAGAAGCTATTCAAATTTAAGTCATAAAACTAGAAATTAAGAGAAAATCTATGTTAATAATTGACATATCAAATATGGACAATATTTAAAAAATTCTTTGATTATATTAATTGATCTAAGTATACAAAATTTTCTCAAAATTCTCTCTCCTTTACAAGATGGTGATACATGCCTTGTATAGAAATATTAGGTAGTATATTACTCAATTACAACATGTATGTGTAAAAAATATGGGGATGGTTGCCCCTCTTTAGAAAATTCTAAAATACACTTGTATTTCACAATTAGACTAACCTAAGGTCAATATGATAATAGACTAGCATATGCCTTATAAAACAATATTCCTATTCTAAATATTATAATGTTTTTCACAAAAGGAAATTATCTACTGAGTGGGCCCATTATTGAAGGGTCTCCTTATTGATTCCATAGAATATCCATTACTTTTTGATGTTGGTCTTTGATGACCTCTAGGTCCACAGTTGGCTTCATGAGGCAAACTTCTTCTTGATCAGCCAAGTCATCCAAGTCCCTATCATCCCTGGCTATAGCTTCCTTTATGCTCTTTGCCTCTATAATTTTGTCTTTGACTATGAATATCATGTCCAAGATTCTTCTATTATCCCTAAAAATCTATCCTTGGATCTTGCTCTTAACTAATTGCATTACCAAAGTGACCATGTGTTTGTATTCATCATCATTAATGATTCCAAGGGTAGTGGTCTCAATAGGATTTTACATAGTATTGAGGAGCTACTCAATCCTAATGATTAATACTTTATCATCCATTATAAGCCTATTAAAATTCTTTGTCTAAGCACTTAGTCCTTGGACCTTATATACTATTATTCCTAATATGGTGTTTAAATGAGATAAGCTAATAGTTTTGAACTTAGGAATCTTGTTCTTGATTAAAATGTCAATGGGATCCCTTACTTGGGTCTCTACTCTTTACCATTTTGTTATTAGTTCCTTAGCCACTTCACTTTGCTGGTTGAAGGCATCTTGCCTCAGATTTATTAAACTTAAAGAATTAAAAATATCAAATAATGAGTCCTCAAACATATCCATCATGGTGTCTGGCACTGACAAAATGGCTTGTGTTTCCATGTTTTCCTTTTCTCTTTCCAAATTTTGAATCCTTTATTTCATTACTTAGATCCTAGCCTTAGCTTGAGCTGATTGAGCCTCAATCAAGCTCTTAACATCCTCCTCATGGATGGGAGCTTCACCAAGTTGTTACCCTCCTTTCAGGGTTAAACCTACAAAGGGCTCAACCTTTTGGAAGGTGAATTCCTCAACTCCCACCATGGATTTCATTGTGGTGACCCTTTCTAATCCATCTATCTTTAAATTAAATTACATGATGGTGGATAACCCCATGAATTTTAGAGGCTCTAATACCTCTACACCTGTGTTTCTCAATGATCATGGAATATCCATTTTCTTGTTTTCTAGTCTTGGAGTGACCACAATTATTCTTTCCACATCTTATTTCATTATAGCCTTAATCCATGGCTTAATGTCATCATGTAATTTAATGTCACCATCCTTTTTTAGTTCCCATGAGTGGGGGAGAGGGGATATTTTGTAATTTTCCATAAATAAACTAGTCAGGGATGACTGGTCCATGAATGGGGAATTCATCAATGAATAGATTTATCTCACTTGTGGGGTGAGAGATGGTTAATCTTGGCCTCTTTGATCCAACAGGGACCAAAGCCAACTCTGCCTTACTCTTCTCTTTAGGGGCTAATGGGACTATGTCAAGGGCAATCTCTTTTCTTTTCTCTTCTCCAAGCTCCCTTTCTTGGATTTGAGTTTCTTTAGTCTATTTCCCTTGTTCATCTGTGTCATATGCCTCTGCAAGTTCCTTAAAGGCACCCTCTAGTGTCTCTTCAACCATGAAATACATGTAGGGGACCTAAATTTTATTTACATAGGTGGTTGAGGGGGGGGGGGGGTGTAATGCTCTATTTAATAGGGTGATTATTACCCTGATGCCTTCCCTTAATTAGACTATTGGGATCTTACCATCAAAATCTCTAAAGATATGGGTTCCTTAGTGTAACTAGGGTCTAAGGGCAGTGTTTAGGTCATGTTTAAAGGTCCACTCCTTGATTTTAGACAAGTCTATATGGGGGATTGGGAGCTTATAGTATTTTTAAAAGGCCATAGGGGAAATGTAAGCTACCCTCTTAGAACTTTCTCAGATGATCTAATCATTATCTATCATATAATCAACAAACATAGGAGCAAAGACATATATGTAATGAAGTACCATAGGCTTGGTGTCAGCATAATGAAGGTTGGTCATCTAAACCACAATCAGGTCATAGTGCCTCCTACTCACCATGGTAATTATCTCACCATTAAAATTCTCTAATCCTACTTGGTGATGGGTTTTAGCTCCTCCATGATGAAGAAGATCTCATACCAATTCTTGATGCCTAGGGAGTTTAGGGACACAACATCCAATTCAGTGTCTTTAAAGATCCTTCTTTCATTATCTATTGATAGGTAGAGTTTTGTCTCCCCTTTTAACTATTATTTGATGGGCTACCATGAATTTACCTTGTTAATTTAGTTACCTTAGATTAAAAATTAGTCTCTGTGGTAGCTTTTTTGCATTTAAAAACATAATCAAGCTTTCTTCTGATTGAATTTTAACCAATTGATTTTTCTTACATCACTTTTATGTAATGTTTAGGGTTTTAGATATTTAATAGCAGGTTGCTTCCAGACTCTAGCTTATACATGCCTTGGATTTGATTTGGACCTTTGCCTTTATACTTTTGCATTTTCAAGCCCTCAAGATCTCTTACTTTATCCTTTTGTGCTTGCATGACACTTATGTGGCAATGATCTAGACCTTTTATGGCATTTTTCATAATTGCATTTTGAGTACCAACCATTAGCATTTAAAATGCCTTCTTTTATTTTTCATTATTAGATGAGGATATTATGAGTGATCTTACAGGCCTTCCATAATCTTTTGAATTTTAAACTATTCCTCACTCCATATGATCAAATCTTCATGATGAAGCAAGAACCATTAGATGAAGTCTAAGGGTGCAAATTTTTTGGGGCCTTCATGCCATTGGATCCTTTTCCTATGACTAAGCATTGACTGTTTGGGCCTTTCTTGCTCTGTTGGATCAAATATTATGATAAAGTGAGGCTTTTTAGATCCTACAAGATGAAAGGAAGTTATTTTAGGACCCATGGTGATATAAAATACTTATGCCAAGGTATTAATGTTGAGGTCTCGTTCGTATTAATAAATATGATGTGGCCTTAGGATTAAAATGTTAGGCTAATGTATAAATCAAAGTGGCCAAGCTAGGAATTATTAAAAGGACCCTTAAAAATGAATATTAGTTAGGTATGTAAGGAACTCAAAAGGGGAAAAAAATAAAGGGAACTAAGCATTTTAAACTAAGCTTTAGTCATGTTAAAAAACATGACTAAGCTTAAAACATGAATTTTATACTTAGGTCCAAAATTGATTTTTAAAAGGTTCCCACAAATTTAGTTCCCACCAATATTCAAATTTGATTTGAGGGTTTTGATAGGGTTTTGGGACATGATTTTTTCAATAAAATACACCATGTGACCAATAACTAAAAGCCATGAAGACCATTTATCAGCAAAGTTAGATAAAATTAAAGCAAAACATAACTAAGTAAGCTTGCTTTTGACAAAGTGGATGAGCTTAAAATTCTAGAAATGATATTAAAATGCCATATTTTCATGTTCAATTTTAAGGTTTCTCAAGGGTCCCAAATTTAAAAAAATGGGGGTATGTGGGCCTTAACAGTCTTTGAGACTTTTGTTCTACAATATTTCTTTGGGAATTTTGTTTCGTGGAAATTTGGAAATTTCTTCAACATTTTTGTCTTTAGGCATCCTATTTTCATTTGGCCTTTACTCATCAGGACTTTTGTCCTAGGTAATTTCCCCCACATAATTGCTTAGAAGCACTGAGAGCCTTTTGCCATAATTAATTCCTTCAAGATTTTTGTCATGGGCAATTTTATTGATATAAATGATCTTTCAGGCCTTTTTCCATGGAAAAAATGTTTGATGGAATTAATTCCTTTGGGATTTTTGCTACAAGAAATTTTCTCAAAATAAATTGGATTCTACACTTTTGCTGAAGAAAATGACTTTACACTTTTATTGATGAAAATGAACTTTTATTGAGCTTTTTGTGCAGGTAAAATTCTTGTAGGAAAAGTACCCTTCAAACTTTTTTCTATGGACAAAAAGTCTAAAACAAATGGACTTGTGAAATTTTTTTCATAGACAAAAAATTTGAAACAAATAAGTCTTTGGCCTTTCTATAGAATATTTTCCTTAAAAAATAAGTCTATTTCACACTAAGTAAAGACCAAATTACACTTAACTGATTTAACATGAACTTGAAATTTCATTGAACATTTGAAGACATAAATTAGGATAAGGACTTAGGCATCTATACTTGACTTGGGATAGAATTAGGAATTTATAATTTACATGGGCCTAATTGCTTTAGTTTAATTTTTGGCACTAACTAGACACAAGTGGGTCATTATAGCCATAAACTACTTCACAAGGTGGGTGGAGGTAATTAACCTCAAAGAGGCCAATGAGAATTTTATCCTAGAGTTTTATGACAACCTTGTGGGCATGTTTGATGTGCCTTCAATAATAATCTCTAATAATTCATTGGCCTTCAGTAACAACAAATTATGTGAGTGGGATATTAGACATGTAATTTACCTCAATGCATCCTCTAACTATTACCCATAGGGTGATGGACTATCAGAGTTCAAAAAAATGAATTTGATAAGGATCATCAAAATAACCATGGAGGAGAGTCAAAGGGAGTGGAATAAAATATTGAGGACTAACCTATGGGAAGATAGAGTGACACCTACAAATTCTACTAGACACTTTATATACCTCCTTGTCTATGGTAGAGAGGAAATACTTCCCATTTCCCTTAAACTTCCTACCTTAGAGCTTACTCATCAACTTGAGATCCTAAAAGATGATGCTATGCAAGTTAGGATGAATGAGCTAAGACAAATAGAAGAAACAAGGGATAGTGTCATGTGAATCATGTGGTGTAATCAACATTAAGTAAAGAATTAATTTGATAAGATATATTCCTTTATAATGTTTCAATAGGGAGACATAGTTCTCAAGTGGGATGAGGACTATGCAAAACTAGGAAAACACTCTAAATTTGAAAGCCTTTGAAGTGGACCTTACATCATCACATATTTAAATGAGAGTAATGCCTTTGAGATTCCTATATTGAATGGTTAATAACTCTCCATCCCTGTTAATGGGAGGTTCCTCAAATTTTGATATTAGTCTCTTTTGGGTTCCTCTTCTACATAGGTAGATAGAATTTGCTTTTCTCTCCAAGTGCTTCTACATATCTATGGTGTTTTTTGTTAGGAATTTGTGTGTTATATTCTTTATTATTTCAAGTTTTTTTATTTTTATCTCATTATTCTAATAGTATTCAAGCTAAGGTAGAGTTTATGTGTAATCATGTTCTATTTGTTGAGTCATCAAGAGCAGGCTCAATTTTTTTTTTGAGTTCTTTGACCAGCAAGATGGTCAATCCATCTGAGTCACCAAAAATGTTGGCCACTTTATAATCCTAGACCTAGAAAGGGGTCAACCTTATATCTTGAGTCATGATCCATCATTGGCACTATGGTTTTTGTTCATATCATGAGTATGTGAAAGTTATCTAAACAGTTTATAGTATTGTCATGCTTCATCTCTGCCTTATCAGTACTTATGTGTCCTCATGTCTCCTTTCCAATATAAGTCAAGTAATGTCATAATGGTTAAGCATTACTGAATGACACTTGATCATTTTGAAGCATCCTCAACATGTAAAATATGTAATGGTGAAGATAAATTGAGGAATTAGTTTGGTAAAAGATTAAAGACACCTTGGTTCTGCTTGATCATCTAAGGTATGGTTATTCACAATCCTTGAAGAAAAATTATAGAAGGTGTCTTAAGGCTCAATTGAGGTTTTATTTATATGGTGATTCAAATGATATAACCCCTTTTAACATCATATATTTGAGCATAGTCAATGGGTTTGGTCATAATGAGATTCAATTTAGCCATGATAGACCACTAAACCACCCTGCATGCCTCTAATGGACCTCATTATCTTCATCAATCCATCATTAAGTAGTTTCAAGCCTCATTTAGACACACTAAAGCCATAGTCAATGCTAATTCTTCCCAAAAAGGGCCCACACATGCTAAAGTAGGACTCTTTAATTCCTTTAGTTCATACCACCAAGTCTAAAGTATTGTTTTCCCCTTATTTTCCCTCTACAACACCTGTTAGCAATGTTTTAGGTCTAAATCAATAAATATTTTAAAAGAAAATGATATTTTTTAGGAGTTCCTTCAATAGTATGGATTCATAATGTATAACCCAGCTCAATCAGGGGTATGATTTTGTAGATGGAGGTGAGAGATATATAATGATGAATAAAAAAGTTCTTGGTAGTTCCATAGGATCTCAAAAACATTCTATATCTCCTTTGAGTTCACTAGTAGGTTTAGAGGACCCCTTAGGTTTGCACTCATACCATACAGATGAGAGAGAGTGGGGGACCAAGCTCCTAGACATAGAAATTAGATTTAGGCAACTTCCATCCATGGGAATTTATCTAGGGATTAGCTTCCTATCCTTTATGAACATTACTTAAAAAGTTAAGTAACCTCTATGCCCCTCTCATCTACATAGGCCCATTTTAACTTAATGATTTTCAAAGGAATTTTATTTATCTAATAAAACTAATCATCAATCTTATTTTCTCAAGTATTTCAGTCTTTCCATGACACTTTCAACATTTTAGCCACACATGTGAGCTTACATGCATTACAAATCATCATGACTAGTGCCTATGTATAGTCTGCAAGCAAGTTTGTGTAAAGGATAGAGTTTTGATGCTTCATCAAAGGTTATAAATAAGGTGGAAGAGTTGAAAATGTGTTATAAGGCCTTTAATGCCTTATTAATTAAGTTTAAGGTTCAATTGTCCCCTTGTTACCTCAAAACACTTCAAGGAGATTAAATTGTGCATATTTATAGACCACTATATGATAGACTATGTATATGTGAATCAATAAAATATGCAGAGCTCTCATGTGACTCAAAGATATGAAAAGGAGATGTTGAAGTAATGGTGGATCACCTTCATCCCACTTAGATAAACTTTTCTAACCCTTACAGTGGCCTCGCAGGATTGAATATCACCTTCTTTGTCTCCAAGTCACTTAGTCATCTTTTAATAGGGTTTAAGGTTTTTTTGTGAAAGTTATGGTATTTCTAAGTGCCCAAGGTTTCATTTTGAGACTATGTATACCTCAACCCTCCCCCCAAACTTCTATGTTTGCTTAGGTATGTATTAATAAGTCTATAAGTTTCATTTGGCTTGGTCTTAAGATAAGTCTTGTCTCCATTTCATGTCATTTCCACACTTATGCTGTCTCACTATGTTTTCACTACCATTGCATTGTGTTTCCCCCTATTTCCATGTTCCTCCCACTGCATATGTCTCAACTGCCACCCTTCATTTATCCACCCTTAAACTTAGTTTTGATAATGAAAATTTGACCTCCACACTTCATTAAAACCATTACTAGCATTGAGACCACTGGTTATTGGATCTATATGGTCATATAGCAATCTGAGAGAGCATAATATGCACCTACAACCAACCTTTAAGGTTACTTTAGCAAGGTCTCAAGAAGTACTATGTGAACCATCCAAGACATGAAGGTTGGTATGAGTATATGTAATATCAATTATAAAAGGGTTGAATGGTGATATGAGCCACTTATTTCATAAATTTAAAATACTATACAAGTCACCTTAATCCTATACATGCTTGGAAATAAAACCTTACAGATAGTCATAATAGAAGGTGGTTATAGGTGACATCACTAATTTATGCTAGTGTTCTTAGCTTATCTAATCTAAGGGACAAATTCCATATAATGGGGAACAAGGTCCCATTTTCAAGAGTGTAAATTTGATGTCCACTGCCATTGAGGAGGCAAAATGACACCAACATAATCATATGAAAATATGAGACTTGAGGTTGAGTGAAAGATAGGGTATGCAAGAAGGTAGAGTTGGAAAACTATCACCTAAGCATGATAATAATTATAAGCACGTGTTAATCAACCCCATGGTCATAAACACTTTTATAGTCAATGTTATAGTCTATATTCAAAGTTTTCATGCTTGAGTGCACTGTTAGTAGGTAGTTTGGAGCCAATGTTTGCCAAATGGTGTTTTGAGACCCTTCCAAGCATAGACAATCCCAAAAAATTGGTACAAATTATTATCATGACATATTCAAGAGGATAATATGTGCACTTGGCTGAGACAATAGTGGGTATAACCATTATTTTGTCTCAGACCAAGGCTTGTCTGTTGTAGTCACTTAGTGAGTTAAAGGTGCAGTCATCCTATATGAGGTCTACAAGTAATATGGAACCTAAATAAAGGTATTTTTTCTATTGGGAATGATTTTTAATGGACACAAACCCTATCCTAAGGTATAAAACATAAATCTACACTTTATATCCTTGGAGATGGGATACCAAAATTAGGCACACAAGCTTGCACATAAACCCTAGTGCCATCTTGAGACCCCTATAAGCTATTGTGACTAGTTAAATGATCAATGTAGTATGTATTAATTAAAAACAAATAGGGAGGTTAAAATATCCAATATGTGGTAAAAATTATTAGAGAGCCTTCAAATCATTCTCAAGCTAGTCCATCTATATACAGTCAGTTTAAGGGCCATATTCAAATGCTCACCTACTTCATTGCATGCATGCTCAGGGCCCAATCTTCTAAGGAAGTTTAAGTATCCTTATGGACTAAAGACCCATGGTATATTCATTGGTATTATGGGCCTATTATTTATGAATGAAAATTAATAAAATAAGTTCTCAAAACTTCCTGCAAGCAACCCTAACCTCATCTTTTGACGTTCATATACCTAAGCACCCTCTACATGGGAACCTAGCCTAATCATGAGAAATGAGGGGGTTAGTGCCCTAAAAATCCATGGTATTTTTTTTAGGTTTTGATGTCTTTACTCTATGAATCATCGTTAAGATGGTGAACATCTCAAACCTTGAACAAACTCGAAACATGACTCGATGGTGGTGTTTGACTCCAAAACCCATCCAAATGAGGAAATTTGGCCATGAAATGACCTTAAAGGTATTCTAAGCACCATAGTGACCCCTTGGTTGGCATGTGAAATGGTAGAGTTTTATAGAATGGGACTAAAGATGCTAGTTTGAGATCAAGAACAAGTATATAGAGAACATTTGTGTGAAAAATAAGCTAGAAAAATGAGAATGAATCCCAAATCATGTAATCAAGCCTCTTGATAGTCTCCATGTTAACTTCCATGACTAGTTCATCAAATAGAGAGGTTAATGTTCTAGAATGCATGGATATATTTACCCTAAGGAGGATAAATGATACAATCGGGTCAATTTTTTTATATCTTAAGATATCTACGGTGTTTTACAAGTTATACATGTTACAAGAATAGATCACAACCCCAATATTAAGGTCAAGGTTCATATCTCAGGGTTGTATATAGACTAATACCTAACCTCCATTAGGATTATGCCTTCAAAAGGTAAATCAAAAGATAAGTTTTGAATTCTGCATGCTTCTAAATAAAATGGGGAGGGTTACTACAATGTTTGAAAGTCCTTTGGCTAACTCAGACCCTTGGAAAAGACATTAAAGTAGACCATTCTACTTGCATACATACAAAGGTCATTCAAAGAGCATATTCTTCCTAAAAGAAGAATCTTTAAGTAATCATCACATCTTAAGTGTTGTGCATGGGGAGTCTAACTATTTATAAAAGTTGAGAGGGCCTATCGACTTGAAATTGGTGTAGATGGTTCAGAGACCTAAGATCTGATCTCCATGAACCATGCCTAAGATCCCAAAACACCTCTAAACCTCCCTTAAACACTAATAGTTACCCACATAGAGAGGTTTAAGGAAAGATGAATTCATTTTCTTAGAATTTTCTCTTTTATCACTTGGATCATGTTTGAAACTTAAGATGTCTTAAATATGGATCCTAGGATCATGTTTGAAACTTAAGATGTCTTAAAGATGGATCCTAGGATCATGTTTGAAACTTAAGATGTCTCCAATTCATGGCTTTATGGATTATAGGAATATCTTGAAGAGACAAATTTATAGGATTTCTAACAAAATTTGTGTTATAGAACCTAAGGAGAATTTTTAAGCCATGATTTGAGAAATTTTAGGACTTGTTCTATTCAATCAATGTCAATCTGGCTCATGGAATTGATTGAAATTGTCCTTACCATCTCCATCTAAACTGGCAATCTATGAAGCAATACAATTGGCCTAGCAATTCAAGACTAATGTGTGTTTATAGGTAAATAGCTCCTAAAGGATCTCAATGCCAATGCACTAGAGGTTATACAAGTATTATATAAGTATCATAATATGAATATAGAGCCTAAATTCAATAGTTTGATCATTCAAATAATGAATATAAGTAGAAATTTGGAGGACAAACAACACAAGCCTACTTATCTTACAAATGGAAGAGTTTAGTAAGCAAAGGGTGGCATGAGAGAATTGATTGACCACATACAAACATGGTTTCTATAACTTAGGAAAGTACACACCATTATAATAGGTCAAAGGTAGATTCATGAGCCATTCAACATGCATAATGAAAGAGAGGTTACTCAATGCCTCAAGGAGACCTATTTACACCCCATGTACATTGCATAACTACCAAAGGATGGAATATTAAGATATTTTAGGAAGGATAAAGGCTTAAATAAAGTAAATTGATAGATTTATAGCCTCCATAATTCCACAATAGAATCACCAATGAGATTTCAACACTTGAGGAGAGGAAAAAGCATGTATAAATGCCCTACACCACATTAGCCTCATTCATGGCCTCTCCCACACTTGAATTTCTCTCTATTACAAATTTTTTATTTAAATATGTATTGATCTCTTGCTTGACATCCATCAACTAGTTTTGTCAAATCTCTAACAAAATTACCTTGTAAACTCTTTTGAATCAATAGAAGATAGTTTGAAATTCTTGTTAAATGTTAGTGTACTCTATGGGAGTTTGATTTGTAGAATGTATGCATCTGACCATCATCTATATGTCTTTTCATGTACCTATATTCAATTTTAATTTCATTAAAAGTTGTATGAAGTGTTAGAAGTAGGATTTTTCTTGAAGTGTCATGAGTTTATTATGTCTTGAGCAAACCTATGCCTTCTATCCTATAAGTTATAGAATCCTATCCAACCTCCACATAAAACATTCATTCTTGGAATAGCATTCAAGAGTCTGATTAATCATTATATCCATCAAGTTCATTAGTAGCTACCAAAAGGAATGATCAAGAGTGGATCTCTCATTGATTGGTGCATCACCACTTAGAGTAGTTTTTTACATTACTATTCATATCTTTTTCCCTTTTCCTTGTGATGATTTTATGTCTTAGAGAGCATTGAATTATCAAATAAGGGGAGCTATCCCCATAAAATCTATAGTTATGACCTATACATTAGGCAACCCATAGTCTAAGGTCACTCCTATGTTGGACTAGGTTTGAGGTTTGGACTTGAACACTCCTCTCCTCAACTAGGGTGCAACCTAGAACATCTAATAGGTTTCCTACTCATATGTTTGTTTTTTATGTTATGCTCATGTGAATGATCTTTATGCATTGCTATATCATTATATTTATTTGATGGTAAAAGGAATGTTAAATTACATGTGAAATAAAGTTTTTAAACATTAATTCACCCCCTCTCAGTAATTGTGATTCCAACAAAAATATCATTAAACCACAACCCTAAGGCAATCTATGAAAGCCTTGTAGTTTGTTAGATCTTATGAAAGTGAGATTGTTATGCATGTTGAAATATCTCTTCATAGTGGAAAGAGCTATCAACACACACTTAGATATTCAAATGAGAAACAAATGACCAAGGAGAATCCATGTGGAAGGAAACCCATCAAAGCTAAGGACATATTGGTTACACAACCAAAAAGGCATGAGCTTTAACTTAATGGTCTGTTTGGCTATCAAAACCATCAAAAGGCTTGAAAGAGTGAGAAAAGGCCACATATCCACATAAATGAGGAAAGAAAATGGTAGATCTAAAGCCTATGAGAATCTATTAGCTACCAACTATCAAAATGGGGCTCATAGAGGTAGTTAAAACTTCATAGTGAAGTAAAATTAGAGGGAAAGTGAGGAAAAACCACATGGTAATGTATAGTCAGAACAAATGAGACACTGAATACATGACTAACAAAACACTAGCTTAAATTTGATGACCTATATGGCTATCAAAATCATCAAAAGGCATGGATATAATTGTATAGGATGTGGCAAATGACTGTACTAATGCAATCTCAATTAAAATTCCACATTAACATTCATTCTCAATTTGGTTTATCATGGTCCCTGATATTTTCATGATGCAATAGAATAGGGTTCACCCCAAATGAACTATGAGTGGGCATGCCACATTGATGATTTCTATAATTTCCCCCTGAGTGGGTGAATTTGAATTTGAATTTCATTTCAAAATCCTTAGGCCTTCATTCATATATAAGATCAACTCTTGTGCCATAATAAAGGCTAGATCTATGTGAATTGTGAAAGGAGATAGATATAACCAACAATTTTCTTAATTTCTTGGGATAATTTCTTCCCTTTAATATTTTATCTTGTAGTTACATAGTTATTTTCTAAGTATTTGATGATTGCATAGTTTATTAGTATTGTTAATCAAAAGGAAAATTATGATAAATTGAATATTTTCAAGTCTAAGTGGTCATTCTCTATGCATTTTTATGGTAGTAATGCCCTTATTTCTTGCAGTCACTCTCTCCCCTGGACTCTTGCACCATCTTTAGTTGGAGTTGTACTAAGTCTGACTTAATTAGAGATAAGTTTAAATGAGGATTTACTTAGTTAGATATTTTAGAGTTCACTTATGTTTATAATAAGTATTTTTACCTCCTTAAATCTAATCTTTTTATTTTTTTTATTTATAATCAATTTAATCTAGGGATACAACAATCTAAATTTAACTATCTATCTTGGTTGCCTTTATCAATCTATCTATTATAGTATATTTATGTTCATTTTTATTAATAAATAAACTTACTAAAAATATAAATGATACATGGTTTTAAATGGATACTTGGGATTGAGGTTGCACACCTTTGATCTAGTGAAGTGTGAACTCCTTTTTGGCTAGGAAAGATTTCCTGTACATAAGAAAGAACTTGGAAAAAATTAATTAATAAGATAGATAAGTATACTATCTGATACTATATCAGTTCTAAGAAGTGATACACTTCCTTAAGAGGATGTTAGTCCATTATTTTATGAAATCAAGTGGATAATGTAATGATAGAAATTATAACAAATTATAGATAATATAGATGTGATACCGAATGAAATATATTAATATACTACATATTTGTTATCAAATCATTCATTCTAATAAGTTATAACTAAATCTCCTTGTTATTATATTACTTTTAATTATTCAGTGACTACTTCTAGAGTAGGGGTAAAGATGATTTCACAAAGTCCTAAATCAAAGGACATATCACTCTAATCTATAAAGATTGGGTGAGGGATTATGTGTAAATCATGGATTGAAACCACATCATATATAATGCCTAACAATGTCATCTACAAATAAATATTCACGATTTAAAAACCAAAAATAGCAAATTGAAATTACTTTGGATTGTGAAACTAGCTTTATATTCTAGATATAAATTTAAAAAATAGGGATTTATGTTGATTATCTTAGAATCAGTATCATTTATGTAATAAATGTTAATTAGTATGAATAATCATCATCCATCTTGATAGTGGGGATATAAATCTCAGGATGGGGCCTAAAGGTGGGCTTTAAGGGACTTTAAATGGAATAAGGACTAGTTAATAATCATCTAACTAGATTAAAGACATTAAATAAAATGTAAGTAGATAATATAAGAATCATAATATATTAAAACAAGTAATATACTTACCTTTAAAATGTTTCTGGTATTATAGAGAATTGTCACATTGATGCAGATATGCTTAATCTTTGAATGAGTGTAGTTGGGTTGTCCACACTAAAAAATTGCACATAATGGTTATAGATGTCAAAACACCCCTAGATGACCTTGGTATCCCCTAAGGACCATCTAAAATCATTTTGACCACAAACCCAAGACATAATCACCCACTGATTAACCCACCTTTTTACCCAACCTAGCCTTTTACCCTTGACAACTGATGGTCACCTTGACCACTGACAGTCACCCTAACTGTTGATAGTCACCTTGACCATTGATATTTAGGTTTTTACCACCTAAAAATTAAACTTATATAATAAATCCAATTTGATTTTTTATTCTTAACCACTCAATAAATATACATATTAAGAATAAAATTAGAATGTGTTGTTAAACCCCTCTTAAACCTACACTTCCACCTTGCCCTTCCTTCCATATAAAGAGGAGGTGAAAAAGGGATTAGAGATTATCAGATAAATCATCATTAGAACTTATTAGGCAAGAGATTAGAGATAAGTATATTGTTCTTGTTTTATGCTTTAGCTATTTAGTTTTGACAGTTCTAAAACTCCACACATTACCTCTTCCACTAGAACACCCTCTGACTATTCTCAACCACATGAGTACCAAACCTTTACCCTTGATACCTCTAAGTATATTTTTTTCCCTCACAACCATTAACCAAACTCCAATAAACCACATAACCTTTTGGTAACCAACCCATAACCTATTTTGGCTGGAACTAATAACCTGTCCAAACCCATAATGACCATCGATGGTCACTATGTGACAAATTAGCAACAAGCTATTTTCACCCACTAAACCTCAACCCAATCTCACTTTATAGACTCTTACCTAATCACAAGACCCTATCCTATTTTTTGAACCATACATGAACTATTTAACATTAACATTAATCTATTTATTTCTATAATTAGTCAAATCTATCTTCTTGTATTACATTTAAGTATCTTCAATTATTTATGCAAGTAATTTATCATTCATAACTTGATTGCTTAGAAAGTGGATTGATAGCCTCTTAGGAAGCTCATGTTTCTTGGATCTAGCTTTCTAGGAAATCCACCCACCTATATAACTAACCAATCATTGCTTTATTGTTGTCTTATATGCAAGTCATTCCTCCCAAGCTAAAGAGGAACTTTTTACAATCATCTGATTCAACTCATACACAACATATCAAGGTTTTAGATCATACCATTCTCAAGTTTCTTTTATCTTTCTTCCAAATAACACAAGAAAAATTTGAAACATTATAGCATGCCCAGTAGGATCCTTAAGTCTCTACTTGGGTTTATTTTGTTTGTATCTAGGTGTTCTTCTCCCTATTCTATGCTAATGAAAAAAATTAAAATTTCTTTTGGGTTTAAAATCAACTGCATACATTGGTTTCCTAAAATTTTAACTCAATTAAATTAAATCAAAGTAATTATATCATATCATGAATCTTGTCACACACACAAGACCAAAACACCTATATCAAATCAAACATCTAAATAAAGTGACATAAGGCCTGACTGGAATTTCATCACCTAGTGATCACCTTACCCTTCCTAGCTATACTAATTGGATTTAACCACCAAGGGGAGAACCAACTCAACTCTCTAGTTGAGTATAATCTTTGGTAATTGGTATATCTTGTCTAAGCACCTGACACCCTTATCTTTATGGTGTGTGAAGTGAGGGGGTAGGCCCCAATATCAAGCCATGTATTGATTACCAATATAAATACTTTTGAGATCCTTAAACACCTAAAAAAACCATATAATTTTTATCTACTACCTATTCTACAAGCCAATTTTAATCACATATTTTCTTATCAAGCTTAAGGCATAAGCCACAAGAGAGACTAAAAATAGCTTTAGGATTTAACTTTCTTTAATATGTGCTTTATCTTCTTTGAATTTTTCTTATCTTCTCTTTGTTTGTGTTTTGAATAATCTAATTCCCCTTAGAAACCCTCTACCATCTTGATTCATCCACCTCATCTCCATTTCTTTGTCTAATGAGGATCCCTCCTATATTTTCTCCTGGAGATCCCAACTTTGTTAAACTCATAGAAGTCAACTCTCTTGCCTTATAGTTTTAACTTGTATCATGAGCCAATTGTTCTCCCATCCTTACCCACAAAAAACCCAACCTCAACTATGAGTAACCCAACCTCACCCAAATCAACCTAGACTTACCTATAACCAACCCAACCTCACTTACAATAAACCCAACCTCACCTATAATCAACCAAACCTCACCTATAACCAACCCAACCTTGCCTACGATCAATCTAATCTCAATTACTATCAGCCAGTATCATCACAACAACCATTTGATCATCATTGTAACCAACTAAAAACCTTTTAACACCTATTTGACCATTGTCATAACCCACCATAACCTCAACTATCTCAACCTCACCAATATTTTTGCTACCTATCTCAACCATCATATCAACTACCTCAACCTTATCAAAATTTTAATCATCTACCCAAACCATCATATAAATTATCTAAAACTCCTTTATGGAAACCCTCTTTATCTCAAAACCAAGACTTAGTCTATCCCCTTAACCATCAATTAAAATTTTTAGGCTGACCTACCTTACCAACCTTATTAAATCAAATAAAAAACTATCAACCCACATTATCAACCTTACCCAACCTCTCAAACTAACCTACCTTATAAACCTCCCCAAATCAAACCAATAAATACCAACTAAACATTTCAAACCCATCAATTTTATCAAACTTATCTAACCTATCAAATTCATCAACCATGGCAAACCAATCAAATTTATCAAACTAACCAATTAGCTCACAACCTCAAAATTCATTGGTGCATCTTATTCATAGGAAATGCACCCCATTGGGGGAATAAAATGCCTTAAACCTTGGAAAAATCTTGGAGGATTCTATCATTAGACTTCCTCCAATCAAACCCATCAATGCTTCTCTTATAAAACCCATTTGGTTTATAGAGAATGAGTTTTTTTCATATCATCACACAAATAGACACATGGTCGAAAGATGTGGATCTTTTAATATGATCATCCAAAACCTTATCAATAAAAAGGAGGTTCCAAAGGATATTATTTATGTTCCCCCAAACTAGCCTTGAATATATTCAGGCAATCCATTATTGAATCTCTTTCTCCACCCATTATTTTACAAGCCCTTAACATAATAAGGCCCATATACTAGATTTGGCCCTTTGCAAACATATGTATAAGGAAACTATAATCAAAACCCAAACCAATTTACCTATTGACCAAGTAAAACCCTCTCAACTTCCATCATCAACCATCATCACTAAGGAAGAATCAACCTTAACCAATCCACTTGTTTACCAAGTAGAACCTTCTCAACTTTCCTTTAAAATTATAATTAAGGAAACCAACCTACCTCTTCCACTTCACCTATTAGTGGATAAACCTCTAACCAACCTACCTCTTTCACTCCCTCAAAAGGTGGAATCACCTAAACAACCATATCTTTTCCACCTCCTTTCTTTGTGGAACCAACCCAAACTCAAACTACCTCACCTAAAACTAATCCAACCTTGCCTGAATCCAACCCAACCTCAACTAAAACCAAACCCATTAAATTCCTCTATAATATGCTCATTTTAATCTATCTAATGACATTATCTTTGGTTTGACTCCTTTTTGATCAGGGTCAAATATTTGTCACCTTACCTTACCAACTTATTGTTACTTAGATTTTCACCCTGTGAGGATATGACAAAGATCTCTTCATCTAAGTGGCACAATGGAATCACCTCTAGGATTATGGGTAACCTAAGGTATGAGGTGAATCTCAAGATAGGGATAGCTCCCTTGATGTACCACATTGGATTACAACTACTACTAACTTGGGGGTGAAAAGGGAGAAGGATAATTGAAATAAAACTAATCTAATGGAGGTGATACACAAAATTTATTAATGACATCCAACCATATTCATATTAAAATTGAAATCAAAGGACAAACTAAACATACACTTCTCTAATCTTCATCTTGTCACATCAGTACTACATTATGAGGCTATGGATAAATGTGAAAAGCTATGAGGATTAGACAAGAGGCCTATGAGGGAACTAATTAATAAAATAACACATTACCATGAACATCTCTTACAACACTTCACATGACTTGCAATAAGAAGCTTTCCAACTACCAATAAGGTGAAAGAATGAGACCACATGTTAGGAATCCAAAAAATCACTAAACAAGATTCATCATATAAGTATAACACACTTAAAATAGTCATATATAAGGTAATAAATAGCTGGATTATAGATAAAAAGGTATTCATTTGATTAGGGCTTCGCCATACTCAGGTGGAGCATCCCATACAATGGCCAAAATGGCTACTTATAGAACTTACGAGAGAGAAAAAAAGAGAGAATTCCAAGGGTCACAAGGAAACTTTTCAAGCTAATAAAATTAGATAATTATGCATGTGATAAATATATGGGATGAACCATGTAAGTTATATAATTCCAAGTGTCCATACAAGTCATAAACCTCATGAAAAGTGGTAAAAACTCCTTATTCTTGCTCATAAAACTACCTTCATGATTTAGACCTATTTTAATGTCCCATAACTAGTTATAAGTAGGTATAAAATTTGTAATGTAAGGGGAAGCTATAAAACACTCTTCTCTAGTCATTGGTTACATGCTTGGTCCTCTAGAATCATCTTAAATTGAGCTATCATCATCTGCTATCTAGAAAACTACCCTTTCATGCACCCTACATAGCCTCAAAATTAGCATTAGTTTTTCATGAAAATACATGGGATAGAGTGGATGAAAATTTTAAATACCTTACATAGACCTATAAATATTAGACACATCTTAAAAGGACATCCACTTAAGGTTTTCACACTTCTCCCTAGCTTGTGCAATATGCCAGTTTTGACTGGTTGAAATGAAGTAGATGGTTTTCACACTTAGATAATTTTTAAAAGTATAAAATGACATATGAATTTATTAAAAGTCATAATATTTCCTCCAAAATGTTTTCATCTCATGACTCCTTATAGAACTTGTAAAACATATAAAATAGTGAGAAAAACCCTATTTTGTACCATGCATGTATATTTCCATACAACTATTTGGCATGTGAATTATATTAATCAAGTCATTTCCAAATTAAAATATGATACATGGTCTAAATATTACATCTAGATAGCTATCAAAATCCATTTTCATAAACTGGTCTTGGTTGAGGGTTTAGTAGGGTTTTAGGCCTATTTTGAGTCTTAAGGTTTGTTCATAAAATTATGACATCAAAAATACAAAAAAATTTAACAAAAATGATTTTATGTGACCCTAATAACCACTCAAAACTTCTTTTGACACATTCATATCCTTATAAAATATATGAGCAATTGAAGTTGCCTATTTGAGCTTGTTTCCTTCTTTCATACAAGTTTGAATGAGTTTTCTAGTCAAAAGTAGCCATTTTATGTTTTATAATGTATAAAAATGATTCAAAAACATCTAATATTCTCACATAAACATGTTCTAATATTTTTACATGCTTACTTCATGAAAAAGTGTAATGGACTCTCCACTTGGGCACTAGGCCTAGACCTTGTCTACTAGGTTTGACTATAACATATGGTGTTCGAGATATTCAACTAAGTTACTTTGTATTATACAATGACCCCATATATATTCTCCCCCTATAGGAATTATATAGGTTTACTCAAAAATCTATATAATGACCCCCTATACATGTTCTAACCCACTATAATATTCATTCCATATTATAAATGAAATTTGTTCTTCATTGGGCCTTTAGGCCTTTATTTTTCCCATTAGGTCTGACTGCAAACTTAGGAGTATGGATTAACATGTTTGGTTTAATTATTAATTTCATGTTTATTAATTATATATTATTTTTATTCAATATTTTTAAAAAAAAATTCAAGGTCCTTACCTCCCCTGGCTTCATATCTTTATCTTATTCTCCTAGTCCTGTCAGTTTGTATGAGGGGAAGTACCCCATGTCTATGAGAAAATAGAGGTTACTTCCCATATTTTTATAAAAAAATAAACACATATTTAGGATTACTCAAATTTTTAATGTTTTTCACAAAAAAATTTAGCTCTTGGTTCCATGTCTAGATTCCCTAAAAGCATTCATACTCAAAAGAGACCATGGTGAAAAGGACTATAAGCAGGATTTTGCTAATTGACTATGTGTCCAATTGAAGAGAAGTTTCTCCTACTCCCTATTTACCATGAGAGTTATAAAATATAATTATGATCATATTGGAGGGATTCCTATTTTCATTTTTCTCTTCAACCTTTCACATTCTCCTTAGAAGCATCTAAATATACCTTCTTTTAGATCATTGCCTATAAAAGTTAACCTAGCTATAGGTGTATACAGGGTCTTAATATGTTGATATAATATTTTTCACACATTTAAAAAAATTATCTATGTTTATATGGACTTAATAAAAGTGCTTATAAGGTTAATTAAAATTTCAAATTCTCTCTATACCCATTCTTGCATTTTAAACTCACTAAACTGAGTTCTCCCCTTTTGATTGATAACTCCTAACCTGTAAGTGAATACATCCCTAATTGAGATTGATCGTGATGTAAAAGGACCTAATTAAACCTATTTTATATCATAAAACATATATACTCACCTTGGACTAATTTGTATGTTCTTTGGAATCACAAAACTAGGTTTTCTTAGATTGAGACACTTCTCCCCTAAAGACCCTATTTTGGACTGAACTTGTAGGTGGATACAACCTTTAGTTAGACCTGGTCATGATGTGAAAATCCTTCTATTTGAATCCTATTATGTTTAAAAAATATATCTATACTTTTATCCAACTTGAGCGTTTTATATAACACCCAAACTCCGATTCCAACCCACTGCTTGTACACCCTATTTGTTGTAGGTGCATCTTTCCAAGATGGTGTACTAATGGTGAGCGTTAATAGGGTTGAAGTTTTGCATATCACATTTTTTAAGTGATTATTCATGAAATTAATAAATTATTTAGTTAATGGAAACATTCCAACATGAGAGTGTATCTTTTTTGTTCTTCAAGGATACCAAAACCATCTAAAAGACAAAACCTATATATGTTACTATGGTATCTTAGTATTTTTATGGGCACTTTCAAGGATTTCAACTTCCTCCTTAAACTGATCACCTAGACTCAATTGTTTTCAAGGGTATTTTATTATGGTTAGGATTAAATAAAAATTCATTTAAATTTACCAAAGTATTTATACACTCATTTTATGACTTTGGTAAAAGGGCTCAGGCCTCTGTTTTCATTTTTTAGGGCAAGTATCCCTAAATTTAGTTTCTTATTCTTTCCAAAATGATTGTAAACTAGTTTATATATATATATATATATATATATAAACTTTAAATTATCTTATCATGATCTAAATACCATACCAAGACCTTAAGGAAGTGTCCCATTGTTTCAACCTTTTTGTACACACAATTTAATCCCCTACTCAGCCACTAGTAGGTGGATATTTTGGTGCATAGGTAATGAATTACAATATCAACAATATGGAGACTATCATGAATATGAAACTTGATTATTTCCTAAATAATTACAATACAATTTTATTAGTATTAGGATTTTGGAATATGCATTCACCTTTGTACACATTGGTATGATGCCAACAGGACCTTGTAGGTGAATGTTTTGACTGTGTTATGTAGGTAGGGTATGAAATGTAACAAAACATGGTGTTAAATAGCTTCAAGACAACTCAAATTAACTTAAAATCCTAAAATTAATTATCTTAATTCTTGGAATCCTTTAAAATATTTCCAAACCATCCCCTTTAACATGAAAATCACCTGCATATACATTGAATGGAGTAATCAAGAACATCAAATGGTTGTTTGAGCATTGTGAATATGCTTGTGACCACATTTGCACATTTTTCAAACCTATAAAAGGGATATTTTCAACTATTTATGGTCTAAATAATTGATAAACCATTAATACAACTTTATTAACAAGATAAACAAGCCCATACACATGAATACAAGAAAAGTTAAGCATGAAGTTCATAAATGGACGAAGACAAGATCGCAAGTTACTCAAAGAATATCATGGTGAGTCCAAAAAATGGGAGGAGGTGATAATAGGGAAAAAACACTTGTGGATAAAAATTTCATATCTATATGATATCCCTAAAGGAAAAAACACTTAGTACACAAAAAACACTTCAGTTAGAACTACACCTAGTGACACCCTCTTGCAACATGAACTAATAATACCCATCTAAACACCATGGAACATAAAAAAAAGAATGGATAACATGTTATAATTAATTAAAAATAATATTTATCCAACATAACCAACTTGTTTATATGGATTTGGCATATTTGGAGTAAAACCTATAGGGTGCATGAAATAACTAGCACATTTGCATAATCAACTTGTTAGCAATGGTTCATAGAGCATAATTGATCAGAAATAAAAATAATTATATTAAAATAAAGGTATATAATTTTAAAAAAACCTCTCAAAATTATTTGGTATGAAATCCTTTGTGCTGACCATACCAAGTACAAACTTGCAAGTCATTTTTACGTGTCTAGGAAATCCAAAATGGAATAGAATGGTTTTGAGTAGAAAATGACACTTTATAAATAAATTAAATCATGTATATTAGTGAGGGGGAGATTAATAGTCATATTTAAACATTTTCTAAGTGTCACACTTCCCAAGGAGGCTATACAAGTGCCAAATGCTTCATTTTCTTTAAGAAAACTAACTTTTCTTTTGATAAACCTATAAATTTTAAGTCTTCTAAATTAATTAAGACTTATAAGGACACATGGGACATGAAATCACGTTTTTACACCTTAAAATTTCCCAATAAACCTATAAAAAGCATTAAATACTCAATTTTGACCCTTAAATGACCCAAAAAGATAAATGGACTTAAAGCCTAATTGACCAAAGCCAATATAACATTAATTGGAATAAATTGAAATATAATAAACAGAAATACACTCATATTACACCCATTATATACATACAAAATCATGTTTTTACTTATAGGTGCCCCAATTTGACTAAAAAGTCAAATTTGGTCAACAAATTGATGACTCATAGGGGTAGTATGCCTGCTATACTAACTATACCAGTAGCCTTATTAGTCCATTAGGTTTAGGAGTCATTTAAATATTGATACAAGCAATGAATTTTTAATCCATTGACCTCAAACCTTTGATCAAGACAAGACACTAAAAACCACCTCAACCACACAAAGTAAAGGACACACAACAAAGAAAGCAAACACACAAGACCCACCCATGTGCTCAAAGAACTTAGAAGAAGAAAGGAACAAAATAATATGTAAAAATAACAATGAGGACACCTCCCTCCTATATCAAATGGAAATTTTGAAGCATCACCTTCTTCATGAGATGGAACATGGTGCAAAATATGTTGCTCTTTAGATTGGATGTTTTGTGGATCAAACCTACTTTTTAGCACCTTAATGGCCATGATATCAAGTATACCATCTTAAAATAGGTCTTTAATGTGAAAGTATTACTCTTTCATCCAAACATCTTAAACCTTGTCATGTAAATCCTCAATTTCAACTTTAAATGATGATTTAGAAATGCATACCTTCTTGTCTTCCATAGTTCTTTCAACAAGATTGGGCTTCTTCTCCACTACAAGCTCTTATATTTCATTAAGGATATTTACAAAATATATCCAATATTAATCATTATCTTCATTGGAAACCTATTCCTTCACTTTATCATACACTTGATCCTCAACTTGGCAAATTTCTTCAAGCTCTTCAAGGAGGTCCATTTATATCTACCAATCATCCTTGTTAACGACTTCTTGAATGTTAGTATCACCAAGTGGTTTCATAACAACAAATTCTTGACCAACTTAAAGATTTTTCTCTTCATGTTTGGTCAAAAACTCAAGATCATGTTCATTAAACTCATCAACAATATTGGGATTATCATTAGCTATGCAATATTTTGGATAAGAAGAAACTTTAATCAACTCATCAAATTATTTGAATATGGCATAAAAATTCTGCCATAAATCTTCTTCCTCATGATCATCTTCAAGAGATACTTCTTCCATCTTGATCTCATGAGAATTTCTTAAGACTTCCACTTCTTGAGAGATGACTTTAAAGTTTTATTCATCCTTGATATAAAATTCCACTTCATGTTTGAGATGATCATATACAACATTTTGATCAGATTTAGAGTCTTCTTAAAGGGTTTTAAGATCTTTAATCTCTTTCTCCTTCATGGTGATGCCAAGACTAGGCATCTTGAAATCATGTGATCTAGCCCAATGAGGATGCCAAGGATTTAAGTTTTATTTAAGCAATATTTCTCTTTCTTTATCAAACAACTTATCCTCTTTAGGTTCTCATACTATAGGTACATCAAGTCAAAGGGTTATGGAGTGAGGAAAAAAAGAACTAGTTGGTGAAGGTGGCACATAGAACTCAAAATTAGACTGAGGGTGAAGTGTAGGGGATTATTCATGGGCACACATCCCTTTAAATATAGAGCCATCAGATATTATATTATCCTTTTTTCACTAAGGGGATTCTATATGGTTATTTCATCCTCATAATCACTCATGAGATCCTCTTGATCAGCCATGAATTGGATTTTTTCTTTTTTACTTGATTCTCTCAAGATAGGTTCCTCCTTAAAAAGGATTGATGTGAAAGGTTGATGGATAGGCTCTTGGATTTGAGGTAAATAAGATGGAGTATGAGATATATTGGAAGGTGAAAGAGTTGAAGATGGAGTGTGGGGTGAATAATAAGGCTTATGAATGGATTTGGAAAAGAGGAAATCACTAGTGAGCTCATATGGAAGTACATCCTTAGGTTGATTAGAAGAAACAACATATACATGATTAGGGACTTTAGGAACAACATATACATGATTAGGGACTTCACTTTCCTAATGATATATTTGTGTATAATCCATGTAAATATTTGGTTTCATATGAAAATAATCATATGAATACCCTTGAGGCTGATATGCATTATGATGGGAGAGATAGGTCTCATATTGGGACTAATAGAGAGGTGTTTCTTGGTAACCATTCTCATAGGATTGTTAAATAAAATGGTGTCCATATGAAGAGAGAAATGAAGGGTTATAAGACTGACATGGCTCATAGGGTTATTGAGAGGAAAAGTGTGGTTTATAGCAAGGCTGATTGTAAGATTTAAACACTTCATGACAAGGCTGATTATAGTCACAAGAAGGCACATTAAGAACTTGTTCATATTGATGGGGAATGTCACAAGCTTGGAAGGTTTCACAAACTTGTAGAGAACAAAACTCAACATTAAATTCAGCCATGAAACTTCATTAATATCAAGGATACAAGGAGAAATGTTACCAAAAATATTCAAAGGATAACTTGGGCTACTTGACCAGCTGATATAACTTTGAAGTCACCATTGATGCTTTAATAGATGCCTCCAAAGGCTAATTGTTGAGAGATAACACCAAAAATCTCCCAATCTCTTGGTAAAAGAATCCTATCAAGCATGCCAAAAAATGTTGTCACTTTTATGTTCACCCTTTTATGAGATGATAAATCTCTCCTCATCCAAGTGGCACAATGGAATCACCTCTAGGCCTATGGTTAGCCTAAGGAATGAGGTGAATCTCTAGATAGGGATAGATCCCTTGATATACCACTTTGGATTGAAACTACTACTAACTTGGGGGTGAAAAGGGAGAAGGATAACTAAAATAAAACTAATCTAAGTGAGGTGATACACTAAATTGACTGATGATATCCAACCATATGCAAATTACACTTGAAATCAAAGGATAAAATAAATATACACTTCTCCAATCTTCATCTTCTCACATCAATACTATATTATGAGGTTATGGATGAATGTGCATAGCTAAGAAGATTATAAAAGAGGCCTATGAGGGTAATAATGAATATACTAATGAACTTACCATGAACATATCCTAAAACACTTCACATTCCTTGCAAGAAGAAGCTTTTCAAATGCCAATAAGGTAAAAGAATGAGACCACATGTTAGGAATCCATAGTCTTCACTAAATAAGATTCATCATCCAAGTAGAAAAAACTTATAATAGTCATCTATAAGGTAATAATTAGTTTTATTATTGATCAAAAGGTATACATTTGAGGATGGCTTCACCATACTCAGGTGGAGCATCCCATACAATGGTCAAAATGCCCAGTTATTATAGAGCTTGAGAGAGAGAGAGAAAAAGAGATAAGTTAAAGGGTCACAAGGACAATTTTAAATATAATAAAATTATTTACTTGTGCATGTGAGAAATATATGGGATGAACCATGTAAGGTTTGGAAGTCTAAGTGTCCATACAAGCCATAAACCTCATGAAAAGTGGCAAAAAACTCCTTATTTTTGCT
Organism: Torreya grandis; assembly: GCA_037957365.1. Lineage (NCBI taxonomy): Eukaryota > Viridiplantae > Streptophyta > Pinopsida > Cupressales > Taxaceae > Torreya > Torreya grandis. The sequence continues at coordinate 1,411,256 of JARHVA010004534.1, forward strand.
CAAAAATTTTCCTTCATGATTTGGACATATTTTAACGTCCCATAACTGATGAGGAGAAATTATAATTATTGGAATTGAAGGGGAGGATCTCAAAAATTCCTCTTCATGCATTGGTTGCATGTTTGGTCCTCCAGAATTATCCCAAATTGAGTTATCATAATCTACTATCTAGAAAACTTCCCTTTCATGCACCTTGCACACTTGTCCTCAAAATTGGAATAAATTTATCATGAAGATACATGTGAGGGAATTTATGACAATTTTAAAAACCTTGAATATCTATAGCAGCATCAAGCATACCTTAAAAGGACATCCACTGGAGGTTTTCACACTTCTCCCTAGCTTGTGCAATATGCTAGTTTTGATTATCTTAAATGAACCAGATGGTTTGCACACTTAGAAAATTTTTCAAAGCATAAAATATCCATAGGAAATTATTAAAACTAATAATATTTCCCCCAAACTTTATTTCATCTCTTAACTTCTTATAGAACTTGTAAAACACACAAACTAATGATAAAAACCCTATTTTATTCCATGCTTATATAGTTCTATAGAACTAGTTTGAATGGGAATTATATTGAGAGAGTCATTTATAAATTAAAATATGATTCATGGTACAAATATTCCATCTGGATAGATATCCAACTCCATTTTCATAAACTAGTCCTAGGTGAGGGTTTAGTAGGGTTTTAGGCATGTTTTGAGTCTTAAGGTTCATAAAACTATGATATCCAAACTAAAGAAAAATTCCACAAAAATCATGTTACAGGACCCTAATAACCACTCCAAAATTATTTTTCCACCATGCATATCCTTAGAAAAGTTATGAACAATTGAAGTTGCCTATTCGAGCTTATTTTGTTCTTTCATGCAAGTCTGAGTGAGTTTTCTAGTTAAAAGTGGACCTTTTATAGTTTCTTATATATACCAATAATTCAAACACATCTAATATTCTCCAATAAAAAATTTATAATAGTTTTACATTCTTACTTCATGAAAAAGTGTAATAGACTCTCCACTTGGGCACTAGGTCTGATTGCAACATCTATTGTTCTGGACATTCAACTAAGTTTTTTTTGTATTATACAAGATCAAAAACCTTTATAATGACCCCCTATAAATTTTAAAACTCATTATAATATTAATTCCATACTATTAATTAAATTTTCTCTTCATTTGGCCTTTAGGCCTTGATTTTACCCATTAGGTTTGACTACAAACTTGGGAGTATGGAGTACCCTATTTGGTTTCATTATTCCTTGAAAGGTTATTAATTTTGTATTAGGTGTATTAAATCTTTCCCAACCACTTTTAAATGTAATTACCTCCTTTGGCTCCATATCTTTATCTTATTCTCCTAGCCCTATCCCTTTGTATGAGGGGAAGTACCCCCTATCTGAGACAAAATAGGGGGTGATTCCCCTATTTGGCTAATAAAACAAAAACTTGTTTAGGATTACTCAAGTTTTTAAGGTGCTTATAGAAAAAAATTATATATTTTTTCCATGACTATATTCTCCAAAAGTATTCATACTTAAAATAAACCTTGGTGAAAAGGATTGTCTGCAGGATTCTTCTAATAGACTGTGTGTGCACTTGAAGAGAAGTTTATCCTACACGTTATTTACCATGAGAGTTATACAATATAATTATGATCATATTAGAGGTATTTTTATTTTTATTTTTCTTTCCAACCTTTCACATTCTTCCTAGAATCATCTAGACATACCTTCTTTTATATCACTTCCTGTAATAGTTAACCTAGTTATAGGTGTATACAGGGTCTTAAGATGTTGATATAAGCTTGTTCACACATTTAAAAACTTAAAAATGTTTTTATGTCCTTATCAAAATTTATTATAGGATTTCTTCACCTTTCAAATTACCTTTATACCCTTTCCTACACTTTAAACTCACTAAATTGAGTTCTCCCCTATTAATTGAGAACTCCTAGCTTATAGGTGTATACGGCCCTAATTGAGATTAATCATGATGTAAAAGGACATACTTAAACCTATTTTAGGTCATAAAACCTCTATACTCACCTTGGACTCATTTATATGTTCTTTAGAAGCACAAAAATAGGTTTTCTTAGACTAAAACACTTCTCCCCTCAAGACCCTATTTTGGACTGAGCCTATAGGTGGATATAACCTTCAATTAGACCTGGTCATGATGTGAGAAGCCTTATCTTTTAATCTTATAAGGTTTTAAAACACCTCTCTATAATTATATCCAACTTGATTGTTTTATATAACACCCAAACTCTTATGCCAATGCACTGCTTGTATACCCTATTTGTTATAGGTACATCTTTCTAGGCCTATGTATAGATGGTGAATGTTAATAGGGATTAAATTTAGCATATAACCCTTTTGATGTGATTATTCATGACATTCATACATTATTTAGTCAATGGAAACATTCCAACATGAGAGTGTATCTTTTTTGTTCTTTTAGGATACCAAAATGATCTAAAAGACAAAACCTATATATGATACCATTGTATCTTAGTAATTTTATGGGCACTTTCAAGGTTTTCAACTTCCTCCTTACACTGATCCCTTAGCATCCATTCTTGGCATAGGTATATTATTATGGGTAGGATACAATAAAAAGTCATTATAATACACTAAATTATTGATAGACTCATTGTATGACTTTGGTAAAAAGGGTTCAAGCCTTTGTTTTCATTTTTTAGGGTAAGTATTATTGAACTTAGTTTCTTATCCCTTCCAACATGATTGCACATTTATTTTTCTCTATATAAAATTTCCATTATATTTTCATGGTCTAAATACCCTATCAAGACTTTAAGGAAGTGTCTCATTCTTTCAAAATTTTCATACACACACTTTAATCCCCTACGCTGCCACCTATAGGTGGATATTTTGGTGCATAAGCAGTGAATTACAATATGAGCAATATGGAAAATATCATGAATATGAACCTTGATTATTTACTTAATCATGCCAATACACTTGTATTATTATTAGGAGTTTGTAACATGCATTCACCTTTGCACACAATGGTATGATGTCATCAGGACCTTGTAGGTGAATGTTTTGAATGTGTTATACAGGTAGGGTTTGAAATGTAGCAAAACATGGTGTTGAATATCTTCAAGACAACTCAAATGCATTTAAAATAATAAAATTTATTATCTCCATTCTTGGAATCCTTGAAAATAATTCCAAACCATCCTCTTCAACATGAAAATCACCTACATAAATATTGAATGGAGAAATCAAGAACATTAAATGGATGTTTGAGCATGGTGAATATGCTTATGACCACCTTTTCACCTTTTAAAAACCTATCAAAGGGATCTCTTTAAATATTTATAGTCTAAAAAATTGATACACCATAAATACAAGTTCAATAACAATATAAACAATCCCATACACAGGAATGCAAGTGAAGGTAAGCATGAAGTTGATAAATAGAGGAAGAAAAGCTTGCAAGCTACTCAAATAATGTCATGGTGAGACCAAAACATGGGAGGAGGTGCTAATATGGACAAAATACTTGTGGATCACCATTTTCCCAGCTATATGAGACCACTATAGGAGAAAACACTTAGCATAAAAGAATCACTTCAGCTGAAACTGCACTTGGTGACACCCTCTTGAAAAATGAACTAAATTACTCATATAAACACAATGTAATCTAAAAAAAAGAATGAAGAAAATGTGGGAAGGAATTACACATCATTTTTATCCAACATCACCAATTGGTTAGTATGGATTTGGTATAAATGGAGAAAAACCTATATGGTGTATGAAATAGCTAGCATATTTGCATAATCAACTTGTTATCAATGTTTCATAAATAAAAATTAATAAATAATCAAAATTATTAAATTAAAATAAAGGTATCTAATTTTACAACAAACTCTCAAAATAATTTGGTCTGAAACCCTTTGTGTTGACCGTACCAAGTACAAACTTACAAGTCATTTTTACATGTCTAGGAAAGCCAAAATGGAGTATAATGGTTTTGGGTAGAAAATGACACTTAAAAATTAATAAAATCATGTATAATAGTTTTTAATAGATGAAGAGTCACATTTAAACCTTTTCTAATTAGCACACTTCCCAAAGAACCTTGCCAAATTCTTCTTTTTCTTTAATAAAATTGACTTTTCTTATAATAAACCTTAAATTTTTTTAGTATTTTTAGTTAATTAAGAATTATAAGGATACATGGGACATTAAATAACATTTTATACCTTCAAATTTCCCAATAAACCTATACAAAACATTAAATGCTCAATTTTGACCCTTAAAATGACCTAACAAGATAAATGGACTTAAAGAATAATTTACCAAGGCTAATATAACATTTATTAGATTAAATTAAACTATAATACACCCCATTACACTCATATTACACCACCTATAGACATATAAAATCAATCTTTTACTTATAGGTGCCCCAATTTGATTAAAAAGTCATTCGTTAACACAACCTAATCAAACAAACAAGGAAACCCAACCAACAAACCAAATAAACCACCCATCCTACCTCCCTCAACCAATAAAACCAACATATAAACCAAATTAATTAACCACTATCAACCCAACTTTTAATCCAACCATAAGTAACTTATCTATCAACATAACCCAACATCAACCCTTCAATTGAGGTTTCTTAAATCTTGGCTACCCTTTTATCCAAGCTACGCACACCTCACCTAAGATCCCTCATTAAGACAATCTGACACTCTTGTCTAACCCACATTTATTTTAGGATGATGTTCCCAACATCATTTCTATACCCCAAACCTACCCAAATCTTACCCGACAGTGTTTCCCTCACCATAACACCATCAAGGAAGTCTTACCTGAACCACCACCTATAACTTGAACACCAAACTATAAACTAAAAACACTTGGGAGAAAAATGAAGTCTTATTCATTCTTCCTAAAACATCTTTGCTAACAAACATTTTCACTAGGAGCCGTTTTTTACCTCAATCTTTCATGGAAAGAGAATCTAGGGTAATTATCCCTCAAAAATCTTTGACCAAGCAATAACTTAGGAATTAACCAATGACCAAACCATCTTTTGGTACTTATTCCTAAACCTACACCTTTCCTAACACCAAACCAACCTAAATAATAACCAACAACCATCAATCCTAAAATCTAACTCAAAGCCTAACTATCATCACCTAACCAAACTTGCCTCTTACTTTGCCAACCATCTATTGAAGGAACAAACCAAGGGAGTTCTAATTCTAGAATTCTTCATCCATGTATCAACTCAAAACCTTACCTTAAGAAAATTACCAAACCAACCCTTGGTATTTTCTTACCTCAACCTACACCTAACCTTGACCTTAACCCAACTTTTTACCTCTAACCTAAGCAAACCTTTAACTTCAACCATTCTACTTAGGCCTCTTTTGGTATTTAAACCTCATAAACTTTCCTTGTCACCCAACTACCCAACCCAAAACAATACCCAAACCTACCTAACTCAAACCAAAAACCAACCACCATTGCAATCCAACCAAGGTCTAAAAACTATCACCTAACCAACCTTGTTTTTTTACCTCTATAAAATCATCATCCTCTCCACATCTAATCTAATGTCAAAAAGTAATTAGGAGATCTATTCTCTCCTAATTGGCTCAAACCATTTACATGTAAGTGTGGATCTAGGGAAAATTAGAACCTAAAACCCTCAATGTTTTGCATTCACATCCTTTTCTTTCATTAAACTAAGTTCTTAGTCTTTTTGTGTCTAACTTAAGCTCATCCATTATTTTCAACCACCTTCATCTCCTTATTTTAAGGATACAAATTTAAAATAGGATCATGTAATTATTCATCACAACTTTAGCCTAATCCTAATCATGGGTACCATGGCTCTACCTATTCCATGATTCTCATGGACACTTTTCATCCCTTATAGGATGAATCCCCATGGTCATTTTCACTTAAACCTATCTCACCCATCATTAACCTTCTTGTGTTATGGTTTTTCCTCTATAAAGGAAAGACTTTAAACCTATATAGACTAGTCTATGTCTAAACCAACATAATATTCAATTTGGGATACCAAATATCACTTGGGTCAAACATCTCTAGCATTCTAGACTACTCCCTTGAATGATAGCTTCCCAAAACTATCAAAAAATTGCTTAAAAAGGTAGACTTATCCCTCAAATGATAGCTATCAACCTCAAAAATTCAAAGCTTAAACCACTACCTTGAAGGATAGATAAGCCAAACATTTATCAAGCAATAAATCACTTGGAAGCTTCTTGTATTGATTAGCTTCCCAAACCTATCAAATAAAAACATCAAAATACCCAAATTCAAAAGTAAAAAGCAAAGCAATTCCAAAGAAAGCTTCCATAAGCTTTCACACAACATTCGTAGACTTCTTACATTGATCAATCTACACCAATCTTAGAACATGGACTCATCTATAATGGTTCTTAGGTTACCTACACAAGGATCAAGTCATCCCTATGAGAAGGTTACACTACCATCTAGTCACCTAATTCATCAATCTCTCTTTTTAAACTCTACAAATCAAGGGATTTTGAGCTTACTTGACATTACATGATCAAACTACTTTTAACCAATAAACTAACACTAATGCAATGCATGAAAGGGGCTTATGTTTTTAAGCCCACCCATCTTGCCATTTTGGTCTTTTGCCAATCAGAGAATTTCAACCTCCTACTAATTTCATGACCAATTGAGAAGACATGTGTCTTCCATCTTTGAGTCATTGAAACCCTAACCACCAACTTTGCACCCTTGCACTAGAAAATGCGTCCCCTTTTACCCATACCAAGTGGTACACCCAATGGGGCAACCTATTTAAACAATGCTAAAAAAACATTACCATAAATTGGAGATCACCTTTTTCTCCACAACTACCCACCATTGGAAATGAACTTCTCCATCAAACCTTACCCTTGACCACATCACCTTGCTAGTGGCCATTTCAGCACAAACTAGCACATATTTTTGTGATGACCTTGCCTTGGTCCTTTTGATTTCACCAACAATAATTACCATGTTGAACTTTTCTAAACTTGTATTATCTTGTGTACACCTGACCAACTTGCATCTTCTTGGGAGTACTTCCTATCGAGAATACTTGTGACTTCATCTAACCAGTTTGTGTTTCTTCTTAGGATCACTTCTTACCTTGAATACCCATGATAACACATACCTTGCCTAAGAGACTTGCATTTATGAGTGTTTCCAACTACCATGCCTAAATGTAGTCATCTGGTTCACTTATCACATGTCCTTCTAATACTATCCTTATTTTTTACCAACTATGGTAACTTAATCAATGTGTGATCTTGGTTATCACACTTTCTGTCTTACTTTATGTGCATATTTATGCTTTAGTTCCCAATCTATTGCCCACTCCATCACCAAATTACCCACTTATCAAACCCACATCCACTTTTGTTTCACCTTATCGATTCTTAGTTTGAGGGGAAACACCTCCTCCCATTCTTGAGGTAACTAAACCTTTGACCCACAATCCATTTTTTATTTCACAGCTTACTGATACAAAATACATAACAAAAAGGGGGAAAATGTAGACACTAAAATACTACACAGAATGGTTCTAGATGTCAAAATACCCCTAAATGACCTCATTACCCCCTAAAGACCATATAAACCCCTTTCAACTACAAACCCAAGTGAGAATGACCCACTAAATAACCCACCTTTCGACCCAACCTAGCCTTTTACTCTTAACCACCGATGGTTACCATGACCATTGATGATTAGGTTTTCACCACCTAAACACTAAACTCCCACATCAACTCTAGTTTTCTTTTTTATTCTTATCCATTCATGATTTATTCACATTAAGAATAAAATTAGAATGTGGTGTTGAACCCCTCTTGAACCTACACTTACACCTCCCCCTTCCTTATATATAAAGAGAAGAGGAGGAGGCAAAAAAGGGATCAGAGATTATTAGAGCAATCATCATCAAAACTTCTTAGGCAAGAGATCAAAGCTTCTTGTGTAGGTATTTTTTTAGATTCCAACATCCCAACTCTAGGACTTATTCAAGCCATCAACTATCAACCATAAGCTAAGTATATTATTCTTGTTTTGAGTTTTAATAGTTGTGTAACTCTACACATTACCTCTTCCACTTGAACACCCTCTGACCATTCTCAATGACCTGAGTACTAAGCCTTTACCCTTGATACCTTTAAGGCTCTCTCTTACCCTCACAACCATTAACCAACCTCCAACCACCCATAGAACCTTTATGCAATCAAACCATAACCTATTCTAGTTAGAACTAATAACCAATCCAAACCCATAGTGATAAATGATGATCACCTTGACCATCGATGATCACCCTAACCGCCGATGGTCATTGTGTAACAAAATAACAACAAGCTATTTTCACCCACCAAAACTAAACCAAATCTCACTTTCTAATCACTTTCCTAATCATAAGACCCTATCCTATTTTTTGAATCATACTAAAGATATTTAGCATCAATATTAATCTATTTATTTCTATAGTTAGTTAAATCTATCTTCTTGTATTACATTTCAATATCTTATATTGTTTATGCAAGTATTTTATCATTCAAAACTTGATTTCTTAGAAATTAGATTGACAGCTTCCAAGGAAGCTCATGTTTCTTATATTTGGCTTTCTAGTCAATCTACCTAGCTATCTAACTAACCAATCATTATTTTAGTGTTTGATTATATGTAGGTCATTCCTCCAAAGACAAAAAAGAGCTCTCTAAAATCATTTGATTCAACATGTGCACAACATATAATTTTTTTTACCATACCCTTCTCAAGTTTATTATTTCTCTCTTTTAAAGAACATAAGCAAAATATATCTAAAACATTATAGCACCTCCTCTCATACTCGGCGCAACCGAACCTTTGACCTATAATTTGTTTTTTATTTTTTAGCTTGTTGATATAAACTGTATAGCAAAAAGGGGAAAAATCTAGACACCAAAAAACCACACACAATGGTTCAAGATGTTGAAATACACCTAGATGACCTTGGTACCCCCTAAGGACCATCCACACCCCTTTCAACCATAATCCAAAATTATAATGACCCATTGAATAACCTAAATTTTGACCCAACCTAGCCTTTTACCCTTGACTATTGATAGTCACCTTGACCACTGATGGTTACCCTAACTATTGATGGTTAGGTTTTCACTACCTAAACACTAAACTACCATAACAACTCTAGTTTGATTTTTTATTATTAGCGACTCATGAATTATGCATGTTCAGACTAAAATTAGAATGTGGTGTTGAAATCCTCTTGAACCTACACTTTCACCTCTCCCTTCCTTCTATATAAAGAGAAGAGGAGGTGAAAAATATTTGGTAATTATTAGAGCAATCATCATCAAAACTTCTAGGGTAGGAGATCAGAACTTCTTGTGCAGGTATTCTTCTAGCTTCCAGCATCCTAGCTCTAGGACTTATTCAAACCATCAACTATCAACCATAAGCTAAGTATGTTATTCTTATTTTAAGTTTTAGTTATTTATTTTCAATAGATATGCAACTCCACACATTACCTCTTCCACTAAAACACTCTTTAACCATTCTCAACCACCTAAGTACCAAACATTTACCCTTGATACCTCCAAGGATCTCTCTTTCCCTCATGACCATTAACCAACCTCCAACAACCCATAGAACATTTCTATAACCAACCCATAACCTATTCTGGTTGGAAGCAATAACCTATCCAAACCAATAGTGACCATTGATGGTCACCTAAATCGCTAATGGTCACCTTGACCATCGACGGTCACCCTGATCATCGATGGTCACCCTAACTACCAATGGTCATTATGTGATAAAATAATAGAAAGCTATTTTCACCCACCAAATCTCACTTTCTAACCTTTGGCCTAATCACAAGTGTAGACACCTAAAACTTACACGTGATAGTTTTTAGTGTCACACTACCTTTAGACCTTTATCTAGACCCATTTATAGCTTAATTCTACCAAACCCTCTTGAAACACATAATCTAATTGACCCTTTTTTCACCAATTTTCCTCTAGGCTTCCAACCATCGATGGTTAAAATATAAACACCTTAAACCTGCACATGATAGTTTTTAGTGTCACACTACCTTTAGACCTTTATCTAGACCCCTTTATTATTTAACATTACCAAACCCCCTTGAAAAGCATCATCTAATTCACCCCCTTTTCACTAGTTTTCCTCTAGGCCTATGACCATCAATGGTTGGCCTAGATATCGATGGTTGGTTTCTCAACCTTGATTTAACAAACTTTAAAGCATTTCTGGATGTTCATGTGAGATTAAAACTTCCAAAAATGATAACTTGTCATTAAAACAAAATTTTAAAGCCATGAAAATAGGTAGCTTTATCCTCTATCAAATTAGTAACTTCCTTTATTTCATTTAGTAACTTTTTCCTATAAAAGGAGCTGAGGAGGAAGAGAAAAGGGAGAGTAAATAGTCATCAGACATTCAATCTTTCTTATAGGTATTCAGTGTCCATATCAGCAAGTGAGCAACCTGACCAAAGATCTGAAACTCTATCAAAATTAATCCAAAAAGCATGAAGCATCATCACTTTGGCTTCATCACTTCATAAGTCCTCTATTTAGTTACAGTGTTTATGTTATTTATAGGTCATTCCTTGTAATGTCTCCACTTTAGCAATTGACTTACTCAATTTTAGGCATACTTAATATTTGTAGTAAGTTAGCAGGACATAGTAGAGGCTAGTTTTGATGATGGGGTTTAATACTCCTTGATGAGAGCTTTTTAGTGAACTATCACTTGTGTAATTTGGAGTCCAATTGCTAGTATATTTTAATGCCTGAAGTGCTATAAAAAGTAACATTTAACCCAATTACAAGATATTAAGTGTTACTTTTAAATATTTACTTTATGGAGATGGTACCCAAGGGAGACATAAGCAATATTCTAATATATAAACTATTGCACATTCTTTATCCCACATTGCTCAAGTGAGTTGAGTCACCCCATGGAGAAATGATAAAAGAAAGTGTTTGTGGCTTCTTTAGGAATGTTGGATAAGAAGAAAAGAATTGTTGCACTTACAGTTTGTAGGTTATTTTAGGCATTTGAGAATGTCCTCATTTTTATCACTCGAGACATCAATACTTGGGATTGGTCTTTGGATTCTATGCTTTCAACCTCATACAGTCACGCCATTGTAGTAGCCACACCACTATAGCAGCTATACCACTAAAGTAGTTGTGCCACTATAGCAGCCATGCCACTATAGTAGTCATGCCACTATAGCAATCATATCACTATAACAGCTTGTCACTATAGTAGCCACATCACTATAGCATCTCGTAGCATCTTGGAGAGTCTATAGAAGCAGCTTATAGAGTCTGTAGAAGCACTGGACCAGCTTGCTGAGTCTGTAAAAGCAACTTGTAGAGTCAGTAGAAATCAGCCTACAGCCTATAAAGTCCATAGAAGTAGCCTGCAAAGTCCATAAAAGCATCCTACAGAGTCCGTAGAAGCACTGGACTAGCCTAAAGAGTTTGTAGAAGTAGCCTACAAAGTCCATATAAATAAGCCTATAGCCTGCAAAGTCTGTAAAAGCAGCCTATAGAGTCTGTAGAAGTAGCTGCAGAGTCTGTAGAACTAGCTACAAAGTCTATAGAACTAGCTACAGAGTCTATAAAAGTAGCCTGTAGAGTCTGTAGAAGCCACTGTAGAGTCCATAGAATCAACTATAGAGTCTGTAGAACTAGCTGTAGAGTCTGTAGAATCAACTGTAGAGTTTATAGAACCAACTGTAGAGTCCATAGAACCAACTACATAGACCATAGAACTAGCTGTAGAGTCCATAGAACTAGCCTATAGAGTTCATAGACCCTGCCTACAGAGTCTATAGAATCCAATTTGTAGAGTCCATAGAAACCAAGCTGTAGAGTCCATAGTTCCACTGGACAGGGAACAAAATGAATGCACCTTCGGTACTCATTGGGATATTCGCTTGAAATAATGTTCATACAATCACTGGAGTATTTAATGAGTTATCACATGATCATCATTGTAATTTTTTACTCATTTTGTAATTAATATAAATATAGTGTGTTGGTTATTTTAGCTGTGTGTATCTATGCTTGCAATTCTATATTTATGTTACATGTATTAGAATTTGTAAAACAAAAAAAAATAATACAAGTAAACCATTCCAGAGTCATAAAGAGTTCCTATTGGGTTAGTTTTGGGCACAATAGGGGTGCTAATTATAGTGGTATCAAAGCCTATTTTTCCTGCCATCTTGTGAGGTTTCATGCATCCAACACATCAGTACTTCTTGAGGAGAAACTAGACAAACCCAGACTTACAAATTTTTTTAGAGATTAAAGAGGAGGGTGATCCTTTTTTAGCACTAGCCATGGGTGATAGAGATGGGGAAAGGGGAGAACCTAGCACTAAAATAATGCTCAATGATCATGCCAGGGGACATAGGGAGTTACAAGCTACATTGTAGCATATGGCTCTAGCAATTACACAACACTTGACTAGAGCAGATCAGGGCAATAATGCCAACCAGGGTAATAATGTTAACTAGGTAGGTGGATAGGGTAATGGAGGTAATGGAGATGCATCAATTAATAGAAGAACCTAGACATATGCTAGAGTAGGTTCTACTACAAGACCACTCATTCCATAGTTCCCTCTGAGATAGAATGACTAGAATAATGTTGGTCCTACACAGTAAGAGATATAAGACCAAATACTGGAGGATTGGAGAAATTTTGGACCAGATTTTTAGGGTGAAATGTCCTTTAGGGAGTATATGGATATTAGACTCAAGCATATGCCCATGAGATGAAACAAGAAACAAAATTATGAGATGAGGAAGAAGTTGGGAAAGTTGTCTATTCCATACTATGATGGTACAGGGAAGACTTCAGCACGAACAAGGGTCCAAAAATTAGATACTTATTTCTAGCTTAGTCCCATGCCTAAGGAGGATGTGATTAAGTATGTTGCATTGCACTTGGATGGGAGTGCCCATGAGTGGTGGCACCATGGTATGGTCACACTTGGCCTTAACCAGATAGATACCTATGCAGATTTTACTGAGAGACTCATTTCCAGATTTGACACTAAGGACCTAGAATTACATTTCAAGGAGCTAGCACAACTTAAATAGTGGGGTTTTGTGGAGGCCTATATCACTGAGTTCCAAAAGCTAGAATTATTGGTGACAGATATATCTAAAAGGAGACTCATTACTCTTTTCATGGATAGGATTTTTGATCCCTTATGAGGATGGGTAAATGGACACAACCCCTCTTCACTACAAGAGGCTATTAAGAAAGTGAGAGACCTAGCATCTTCTTCCTACAAGAGTAAACTTCACTCTAAGGACTCTCATTTTAAGAAGGATAAGGAAAGAAAGACATTTTAGAAGGACCCTCAGTAGCCTAAGGGGGAAACTAAAGGGTTGGACAGTGACACCCTCAATGAGCTCAGGAAGAAAAAAATATGTTTTCATTATAAGGAGCCGTGGAATCTTTCCCATGAATGTCTGCTTAAGGCAAAGGCTAAACCAATGGAGTATTTTTTGGATATGAATCACCTTCTAAGGACAAGGAACAACATTCAGATTTGGAGTCTAATTAGGGTGATAGCACTACTGAGGAGAGTTTGGATGATGAGAAGTCTCTTGCTTGGTTGATAGGGGTCCAAAAGGCCATTGCCTTTAAGGTGAGAGGGATTATTCAGGGGCAGCGTGTGGTTTCATTGATTGACATAGGGGCAATGCATAACTTTATTGATGAAAAATTGGTGGCCAAGAGAGGCCTTTAGATTGAAGAGCATGTGGGGTTCAAAGTCATGGTGGCCAATGGCCACAAGTTATTATGCACCTAAAAGATTTCAAATCTTTACATCAGATTGGGAGGAGATTATGAGTTGGAGAATGATTTATATGTAGCTAACATGGGTGATTATGATGTCATCTTGGGAATGATGTGGATGGCTTCTCTAGTAGAGTTTGCCTTTAACTTGGCTAAGTTGGAGATGAGGTTTTAGCATCAGGGTAGGAAGGTGGTGCTTTAAGGTTTACCTAATAGGGGGCTCAAGGTGGTATCATTGAAGAGGATGGAGTGGTTATTTAGACATGATGATGTAGAGTGGGTAGTTGAATGTTTGATCATGCCTACACCTCTAAAGTATTAGGTTAAGAGCTATCATCTAGATGTACAGGAGATCATTTTTAGGCATGATAAGGTTTTTGGTAGCCTTCCACATGGGGTTCCTCCTGAGAGGGGTATAGAGTATGTTGTCAAGCTAGAGGAGGGGGTTAAACCATTCATCATCACCCCCTATCACCATCTTAAAAAGCATAAGGATGAGATAGAGAAGTTTATAAAGGAGATATTGGAGATGGGGCATATTAGGCCAAGAAAAAGCCCCTTTGCTTCAACAGTTGTTTTGGTAAAGAAGGATTGGAAAATGCATATGTGCATTGATTATAGAGCTCTCAATAAGAAGACAATTAAGAATAGGTACCCTATTTCTAGGATTGATGAGCTGCATCGAGCATGGTATTTCTCTAAGATAGACTCATGCTCAGGATACCATCATATTAGAATATGAATGGAGGACATAGAAAAAACTGCCTTTAGGTGTCACTACGGGCACTTTGAGTTTTTGGTTATGCCATTTGGGCTAACCAATGCTCCAACTACCTTCTAGAATTGTATGAATCAGGTGTTTAGAGGGTAGATTTAAAGATTTATATTGATATTCTTTGATGACATCCTGGTATTTAGTAAGACTTGGGAGGAACACCTACAATAATTAGAGGAGGTGCTGGTTATTTTGGAGAAGGAATCACTATATGCCAAGGAATAAAAGTGTGAGTTTGGCATGACAAAGTTGCTCTACCTTGGCCATACTATCAATGCTGAGTTAGGGTGGATCCAAAAAAGATTAAGGTAGTTGTTGATTTTCCTACTCCAACAAGCCTTACACAACTCAAAGGGTTTTTTGGATTATGTGGATTTTATAGGAGATTAGTGAAGGGCTTTTCACAGACTACATCACCATTAATAAACCTCACTAAGAAGGCTGCTTTTGTATGGACAAAGACAGCATAACAATGTTTTGAACATTTTAAGCAGGTGATGTCTTCATGTCTAGTTCTAGCTCTACCTAACTTCATGAAGCCTTTTGAGCTTCATTGTGATGCATCAGGTGATGGGATTGGAGTAGTATTGATGCAAGAGAAGCACCCCATTGCTTTTGAGAGTAGGAAGCTCTAAGGGGTGGAGAAGAGATATTCTATTTATGATCGGGAGATGTTGGCCATCATGCATGCCTTGGCCAAATTCTAATCCTAGTTGGTTGGAGGGAAGTTTGTGATCAAGATGGATCACAACAACATAAATTATTTCATGGGTTAGCAAGACTTGAATGACAGGCAGCAGAAGTAGGTCAATAAATTATAGGCTTATGACTTTGACATTGAGTTTTTCAAAGGGAAGAAGAATGTAATAGCTGATGCCTTATCTAAAAGACCTCACATTTGTACTCTTGTAGAGATTTTAGAAGATTGGTAGGTTAAGATTATAGCAAAATATGCCAGAGATGCTTGGGCTTCAAGATTGATTTTAGGTACTATATAGGATGATCGCTATGAGGTGATAGATGGGTTGATTAGATTTTAAGACAAAATTTATTTGATTTCATCATCACATTTAAGAGAGATGATACTAAGGGCATTTCATGATGCACCTATGGCTAGGCATCTAGAGGTCTTCAAGACCTACCGATAGATTTGAGAGTAGTTCTCATGGAGGGGGCTTAAGGATGATGCTCAGAGACATGTTAGGGAGTGTGTAGTTTGTCAGTAGAATAAGGAAGAGCACACATTTCTTGTTGGTTTACTACAACCCTTACCCATTCTAGACCAAAAATGGGAAAGCATTTCTATGGACTTCATCACTGGCCTACCATAAGTGCAGGGAAGAGATTGCATTTATGTGGTGGTAGACAGATTGATGAAGTTTACTCACTTCTTTATTATCCCTTCTACTTACACAGTAGCTCAAGTGGTAGATTTATTCTTCAGGGAGGTTTTCAGGTTGCATGGGCTATCGAGATTTATTATCAATGACAGGGATAACAAGTTCATGAGTGCCTTTTGGTAGGAGTTATTCAGGCTATGCAGTACAGATCTTACACCTAGTACAAGCTATGATTCTCAGATAGATGGGTAGATGGAGATAGTAAATAAATGGGTGGAAGGTTATTTACAAAACTATGTGACTACACAACAAAGAGCCTAGGTTAAGTGGTTACACATGGGGGAGTATTGTTACAATATTATGCATCACATGACCATCAGGATGACTCCATTTATGGCATTATAAGGGTATGAAGCCCCAAGCTTCATGGATATGGTTTTGGGGGACAGTAGAGTGCCCAAATCTAAAGACCTTTCGAAGGATAGTTAAGATATCTTAAGAGTGCTTAAGGAGAGTATATAATAGGCTCAAAATTAGTAAAAGTTTTATGCTAATCAACATAGGGTAGAGCATAGTTTTGAGGTAGGGGACATGGTGTATTTGAGGCTACAACCATATAGGCAGTCATCGCTCAAGAAGAGTAAAGTAGGGAAGCTAAAGCCTAGATTTTATGGCCCTTATAGGGTGATTCAAAGAGTGGGAAAATTCACCTATGAGCTTGAGCTTTTAGAGGGTAGTCGAGTGCACAATGTATTTCATGTGTCGAGGCTTAAGAAATCCATTAGTTAGAGTGTAGTGCCTTCTATTATTCTACCCCCTTTAGATGAGGAGGGGAGGCTCATGTTAGTACCTGAGGCTATTCTAGAAACCAGAGAGAGGAAACTCAAAAATAGGATAGTGAAGGAGTATTTGGTCAGATGGAAAGACCTACTAGAGGAGGATGTTACATGGGAGAGTGAGTAGGTTAGTCACCAAGCTAGGCTGAGATTGCTTGAGGACAAGCAATTTCAAGGGGGGTAGACTGTAATGTCCCCACTTTAGTAGTTGACTTACTTTTAGGTGTACTTACTATTTTTAGTAAGTTAGTAGGACATAGCAGAGGCTAGTTTTGATGATGGGGTTTGATACTCCTCGATGAGAGCTTTCTGGTGAACTATCACTTGCACCATTTGGAGTTTGATTGTGTTGGGGATCAACCAAAAAAGTTGATTACTATATGAAAGCAATTAAATACGGAATTAAACTAGAATGATAAGTAACTAGAATCAAAAAATAGAAAACAATAAGAGATACAAGAAACCACCCTAAAAACTTGTATTAAACTCTTTACAAAAGGAATACAATTGAAGAAACTTCTTTTCTTCCACACCTCTCTCAGATGTATAGATCTCTTTCTAGATCTCTTTCCCTCAAGAGCTCTCTCTCTCTCAATTACAATCAACTCCAACACTTGGATTGATACACATAAAATTCTTGTACTGTTCTACTATTTCAATAAGCTATGAAGATCTAATCCTATATATAATATTAGGAAACATGATCTATGAATTCAAAACCATTAGATGCACCTCCTAATCAAGGGATCAAAATAGTCTTACTTAAAATAGAGATGCAAACTTAAGACTAACACTTAATCCTATCATGCAAACATTCTATTCTGTCCACAAAAATAGATTTTGGATGCACAAGTGACTGACATCGGTGACTGTATAAATCCTATAACTTCTACACTCACTCATTTGGTGAAGCTTTTAGCTCCACACCTCAAAAATCTCCCACTTGGAGATAAACAGCTGCACCAGTACTTGTACAACAACATCTTCTAGCTCCTCCATCTTCAAACTCAATCATGAAGACCAATAAAAGTTGAATGAAGATTTAACTTCTCCTTTGTTACTGGCTTGGTTAAAATATCAGTAGGGTTCTTATCTGTATGGATCTTCTCCAGCTTCAACTCACCATCCTCTAATACCTATCTAATGAAGTGGTACCTCAGCTGTATATGCTTGGTTCTTGAATGAAAGGCTGAATTCTTAGCCAAATGGATTGCACTTTGACTATCACTGTATAGTTTACAACTCTCTTACTCCTTTCCTATCTCTTCCATGAACCATGTCATCCATATCATCTCTTTGCTAGCCTCTATGACTGTAATATATTCTGCTTCTGTAGTTGACAAGGCAACAACCTTCTGCAACTTTGAAATCTAGCTAACCGCTATTCCACTAACAATGAAAACATATCCTATGGTGCTCCTTCTACCATCCAAATCACCTACCATATCTAAATCTACATAACCATGTAGAGAAGTGTTTGACCCATCATAGCACAAATGCCTACCACTGGTCCCTCTCAGATATCTAAGGATCTATTGAACTGCTTTCCAGTGCTCCTTTCTTGGATTGGCCATATACTTACTAACAACTCCCACTACTTGGGTAATATCCGATCTAGTACATACCATTGCATACATTAAGCTCCCTACTACGAAATCATATGGAAATCTCCTCATGCACTCTACCTCATCATGTGAATTAGGACACTGTTCTTTACTCAATTTAAAATGTCTAGCCAAAGGTGTGTTTACAAGTTTTGCATCCTACATATTGAACCATTTCAACACCTTGTTCAAATAATCCTCTTGAGACAAAATCAACCTATGATTTTTCCTGTCTCTCTTAATGCTCATGCCAAGGATTTTCTTTGCTACTCCAAAATCCTTCATGGCAAATGTGTGAGATAATTTCACCTTAAGCTCAGAGATATCCTACATGTGTGAACCTGCAACCAGCATATCATCTACATACAACAATAGAATAATATATCTACCATTATCCAATCTCTTAAAATACACACAATGGTCAGATTGACATCTACTATAGCCATGCTCAGTCATAAACTTGTCAAATCTCAAATACCACTATCTAGGAGCTTACTTGAGGCCATACAAGCTTTTCTTCAATCTACACACTAACTTATCCTTACCTTTGACCTCAAATCTTTCCAGCTGATCCATATATATTTCTTCATCCAAATCTCCATGAAGAAACATTGTCTTAACATTAAGCTACTCAAGATATAAATCCTCAATAGCAACTAAAGACAATACAGTCTGTATAGAAGTCATTTTAACTCCAGGAGAAAAAATCTCACCAAAATTAATACCTAGTTTCTGTGCAAATCCTTTCACTACCAACCTGGCCTTATATCTCATCTATCCATTCTCACCTTCTTTCAATCTATAGATCCATCTATTCTTCAGTGTCTTCTTTCATGCTGGCAACTCAACCAAATCCCACATTTGGTTCTCTTTCAAGGAATCAATTTCCTCATTCATGCCTAGCTCCCACTGATTCGTGGATTCCACCTATATTACTTCATCAAAACACTCTGGTTCTCCACCATCAGTAAGCAATAAATAGAATAATGAAGGGGAATATCGAATTGGAGGTTTACTTACCCTTTTTGACATCCTGATGGGTGTCTGAGACTCATTCACAACACGCTGTCCACCCAAATTCTCTGACAGTGACCGACCTCAGTCACCTCTAGGCCTATT
This sequence comes from Torreya grandis, assembly GCA_037957365.1. Lineage (NCBI taxonomy): Eukaryota > Viridiplantae > Streptophyta > Pinopsida > Cupressales > Taxaceae > Torreya > Torreya grandis. Next base: position 1,430,836 of record JARHVA010004534.1, read on the forward strand.
ACTAGCCGACGTCAGTTCTACATGACCGACCTTGGTTCCTTCCTGGCTGACATCGGTCATTGTATGACTGACATCGATTCCTGTATTGCCGATGTCAATTCCTACATGATCGATGTCAGTCTCTGTGTTTTCCTATCTATGATAATTCTTTCTTGTGAGCTCATTTTGGACCATCACCTCATCCAATTCTCCATTGCTCTACTCAGATTGATTTAGCTTCTTGAGCTGATCACTATACATCACTTTTTCATTGAAAACAACATCACGGCTCCTAACTATCTTGTTAGTTCCTAGATTCCAAAACTAGAATCTAAAATCATCAGAGCCATAACCAATAAATGTGCACCTCATAGACTTAGCATCCAACTTCTTTCTATTTTCCTTATCAACGTGCACAAAAGCTTCACAACCAAAAACTTTGAGAAATAAGAGATCTACCTTTTTCCCTATCCATGCTCTTATAGAATTCCACCATCCAGAGCTGTAGAGGGTCCTCTATTAATCAGGTACACTGCAGTATCCATAGCTTCTACCCAAAACTCTAAGGGCAAACCAACATGCAATCTCATACACCTTACATGCTCCATTACTATTCTGTTCATCCTTTTAGCAACTCTATTTTGCTGAGGTGTCCTTGGAACCATCCTTTGCCTATAGATTCCATGCATATAAAAATACCAGTTAAACTTGTGGCTATAGAACTCACCACCATTGTTAGATCTCAGGCACTTCAATCTCCTACCTATTTCATTCTCAACCATAGCTTTTCAAATCTTAAAAGTGTTAAAAACATCAGATTTCTTCTTTATACAATAGACCCATACCTTTCTTGTAGCTTCATCTATGAAAGAAACATAGTACTATGATCCTCCAATAGAAGCAACCTGAGCTGGTCTCCACACATCTATGTGAACAAGCTGCAACTTATGCTTCTTTTGTGTTGACCCAGTCTTGAGAAAACTCACTCTCTTCTATTTTCCAAAAATACAGTGCTCATAAAAATCCAGATCTATGCTTTTCAAATTTGAAAGCTTACCTTTTGACTTAAGAATAGACATTCCCTTCTCACTCATGTGGCCAAGCCTAGAGTGCCACAACTTTGCATCCACATCTAAAGTAGATAATACAAAAGGAGAATTATCAGTAATACAATTACATAAATAGAGAGTACCTACTCTCTTACCTCTGGCCAATACAAGTTCACCCTTGGTCACCTTCCAAGATTCAGCTATGAGAGTTACTGTACAACCCTCATCCCCCAACTTTCCTGCAAAAATCAAATTCCTCTTCAAGCTGGGAACATGCATGATGTCTCTCAACATCCATGTGTTGCCATTCTACATTTTTAGCTACACTTTTCCTTTGAATTTTTTTTTACAAGGCTCATCATCCCCTAAATAAACTATTCCAAAATCTCCATGGACATAGTCACTAAAATATTCTCTATTAGGGGTAGCATGAAAAGAGGCACAAGAATTTAACACCCAAGATTCTATATTATTATGCAAAGAGATTATAAGAGCATCTTGTGCAATACCTGCAACTTTTGATTCTTCTTTACCTTCATGCTAATTGTCCTCCTTAGGTTTTGACTAGCAATCTTTGCTTATGTGCCCTATCTTTCCACAATTTCAGCATTGTGGCTTCCTGCCATTTTTGGATTTGGATCTACCTCTCATCTTTGACTTAGACCTTGATCTCCCTTTCTTGCTCTTCTCTTTTTGCCTTCCCCTGATCTCAAAACTTAAAGCATTCCCTAATGTTTCCTCTATGCTTTTCCTATGAATTTCTTCATTCAAGATTACACTAATAACATCATCTACTTTTAAAATATTTGAAGCAGATGTAGTATTACTAACTACCATTACCAAGCTATGCCAACTCTCAGGTAGAGAACATAAGATTAATAGAGCTTTAATTTCATCATCAAACACTATTTTGACTGAATTTAATTGATTTACAATTCCATGGAAATCATTTAGATGATTAGATATAGATCCACCTTCCTGCATTTGCAAATTAAATAACTGCTTCATAAGATATACCTTATTTGAAGCTGAGGGTTTTTCATATAAATTTGCTAAAGTAGTCATTAACTCTACCGTTGACTTTGCCTGTGATAAATTAGATATCACAGTAGATGCCAAACTAAATCTTATAGATCTAAGAGCCTTTTTATCAAGAACTTCCCATTCTTCATCTTCCATGTCTGTGGGCTTCCTTGAAACTCCACCTAATGGTAAGTATAGATCTTTTTGATACAGATAATCCTCTATCTGCATTCTCCATAATTGGTAATTCTTGCCATTAAACTTCTCCATTCTTAGTTTACTTTCTTCTGCCATTGCTTCTCCCACTCAAATAAAAATCCCTGTAGAAACCCCTATGAGTACCCCGTAATCAACACACACTAAGCAGATCTGAAACACCTGTTAGTCAACCTGAGCTCTAATACCACTTGTTGGGGATCAACCAACAAAGTTGATTACTATATGAAAGCAATTAAATACGGAATTAAACTAGAATGATAAGTAACTAGAATCAGAAAATAGCAAACAATAAGAGATACAAGAAACCACCCTAAAAACTTGTATTAAACTCTTTACAGAAGGAATACAATTGAAGAAACTTCTTTTCTTCCACACCTCTCTTAGATGTATAGATCTCTTTCCCTCAAGAGCTCTCTCTCTCAATTACAATCAACTCCAACACTTGGATTGATACACATATACAATTCTTGTATTGTTCTACTGTTACAATAAGCTATGAAGATCTAATCCTATATATAATATTAGGAAACATGAGATATGCATTCATAACCATTAGATGCACTTCCTAATCAAGGGCTCAAAATAGTCTTACTTAAAATAGAGATGTGGACTTAAGACTAACACTTAATCCTATCATGCAAACATTCTATTCTATCCAAGAAAATAGATTCTAGACGCACAGGTGACCGACATTGGTCCCTGCTTGTCTGCCTGTGATCGATGTCAGCCGATCCTGACTGACGCTGGCATCTCCTAGTTGACTCTTAATAGACGTCAATCTCTCTTGACCAACACCAGTGAGTGTGTAAATCCTACAACTTCTGCACTCGCTCATTTGGTGAAGCTTTTAGCTCCACACCTCAACAGATTGCTAGTATATTTTAATGCTTGAAGTGTTGTAAAAAGTAACATTTAACCCAATTACAAGATATTAAGTGTTACTTTTAAATATTTACTTTATGGAGATGGTACCCAAGGGAGACATAAGCAATATTCTAATATATAAACTGTTGTACATCCTTTATTCCACATTGCTCAAGTGAGTTGAGTCGCCCCTTGGAGAAAGGATAGAAAGAAGTGTTTGTGGCTTTTTTAGGCATGTTGGATAAGAAGAAAATAATTGTTGCACTTGTAGTTTGCAAGTTATTTTGGGAATTTGAGAACATCCTTCTCATCTGTAGCACTCTAGACATCAATCCTTGGGATTTTTCTTTGGAGTTTGTGCTTTCAACCTCATACAGTCATGCCACTATAGCAGTCATGCCACTATAGCAGCCATGCTACTATAGCAGCCATGCCACTTTATCAGCCATGCCACTATAGCAGTCATGTCACTATAGTAGCTCATCACTATAGCAGCCATGTCACTGTATCATCTCGTAGTAGCCTAGAGAGTCCATATATACAAGCCTACAAAGTTTGTAAAAGCAGCTTGCAGAGTTTGTAGAAGCATTAGACCAGCCTACTGAGTCTGTAGAAGTAGCCTACAAAGTCTATAAAAATCAGCATGCAGCCTATAGAGTCTATATAAGTAGCCTTCAGAGTTCATAGAAGTAGCTTATAGAGTCTATAGAAGCACTGGACCAGCCTGTAGAGTCTGTAGAAGCAACCTACAGAGTTTGTAGAAATCAGCCTGTAGCTTGTGGAGTCCGTACAAGCAGCCTGTAGAGACTATAGAAGCAGCTGTAGAGTCCATAGAACTAGCTACAGAGTCTATATAACTAGATATAGAGTTCATAAAATTAGCTTGAAGAGTCTGTAGAAGCCAATGCAGAGTCTGTAGAACTAGCTGTAGAGTCCGTAGAACTAGCTGTAGAGTTTGTAGAATCAGTTGTAGAGTTCGTAGATCCAGTTGCAAAGTCTATAGAACCAGATGTAGAGAGCATAGAACTAGTTGTAGAGTCCATAGAACCAACCTATAGAGTCTGTAGACCCTATCTATAGAGTTCATAGAATCTAATCTATAGAGTCTGTAGAAACTAGCTTGCAGATTTTGTAGTTCTATTGGACAGAGAACAAAATGAATTCACCTTTGGTACTCGCTGAGATACTCACTTGAAATAATGTTCATATGATCATTGGATTATTTAGTGAGTTATCACATGACTATAATTATACTTGTTTACTCATTTTGCAATTAATATAAATACAATGTGTTGGTTATTTCAGCCGTGTGTATCTATGCTTGCAATTCTATATTTATGTTACATGCATTAGACTTTGTAAAACAAAAAAAAATACAAGCAAACTATTCCAGAGTCATAAGGAGTTCCTGCTAGGTTAGTTTTGGGTGCAACAAGGGTGCTCATTATATTCCTTCCTAGACAAAGAGGATTTCTCACCTTCATTTGGATTTACACATGCATTTTATCAAGTATTCTTCTACATACCCTATTACTAGATTTTTTTATTTACTTTCAAAATTAAGAAATGAGGAAAATAAACTAAATTTTTTTGGCACACTTGATGGGACCCAATTCCATTTTCTTCCTTTATCATTTGATCATCAATTGAAATCTAAAAGTTTCCTTTTGGGCATAAAATAAACCTTTTGCATTCATTGATTACTTGCTAATCTTAGTTCATCTAGTAACTTAGGAGGTAAAGTAATTTATTTTATCTTTCACATTTTTTATCACACACTAAATCAAACCGCAAAAAAATAAACACATCAAAACATACCTAAGACAAGGCATGACTATGATTTCATCACCTAGCAGAAACCTTACCCCTTTTGAGTTATCCTACTTAGATTTCACCACTAAGGGTAGAACCAACTCAACTCTCTAGTTGAGTATAAACTCTGAACTCAGTATATTTTGGCTAAACACCTGACACTCTTATCAATGTGGGACCATGGAGTGAGGGGGTAGGCCCCAGTATCAAGCCATGTACCAAAGTTTAACATATATTTTCTCTCTTTTAAGTGCTTGAACAACCTAAAACCAGCCACATATTGCCACTTTAGTACCTAATTTACAAGCCAAACTCTCTCTTCACACTCTCTAAGGCATAAGCCAAAATGGATTTAAAAAGAATCTTAGGATAAATGCACTTTTAGTGTATGCATTGATTTATTTGAGTTCTTTTGGTTACTCTTTGTTTGAGGTGTGAGTTTTGTCATAATATCCCACAATTTCTTATATGGTCTATACTAGACAACAATTGAGAAATCAAACCAACCAACCACCACCATCCTCTTCTTTCTCCATGGAGTACACTTATAATATTGAGGGTTCCCCTCATTCTCCTCCTCTTTCTACCCATATTTTTATTGTTTATGAGGGTGATATAAACTTTTCTACCTTTCTTGACAACAATCTGACTATTGTTCAACATTATCTCAAAGGCTTACCTAACCATACCTTAGTTGTTTTGGTCCCTACAATAGATCCTCCTTATGGTAAGCTTCCCCATCTTATGGTGGGGGTTACCTTGACCCAACCCTCACTAATCCAGGCCTCTTCTTCTTTCAACATCCTATCTACTACCACTACCCAAACCCAATCCAACATTCCAACCTCCAACCAAACTCCTCCTACCACACCCCAAATTTCACATGTAGGTTCAATTCTACCTTTAGTCACCTATACTCCCCCTACCATAGGGTTATCTTCTACCCCTAATTCTTTCCTTCCCTTTATCTCAACCAATCCACCAACTTTTACCCCATTTCATAATCTAGTGCTTTCTATACCTCAAACACTTCCACCTATCAACACTAGAGTCACCACCCAACCTCAACTAACCCAACCTCTACCTGCCACCTCAACTATACCTTTAAACCAACCTACATCCATCCACCAACAATTACCTATTACAACCTACCAATATGGGTACATACCTCCCTCCACCCAACCATTCATGATAATAATATCGTATACGGTACCATCTCAACCTTTTATTACTACTTATCAATATGTGGATTATTCAATGCCTTCTACAACCTATTCTTATATAGTTGCCACTTAACCCCAATAGAATGTACCCCTCAATTATGCATCTTCCCAACCTCAACTAGATTTTATCAAGATGCCAATGGACAAAATGACTAACTTGGAGTCATCTATTTTTGGGTCTCACAAACTTTTATCCTATGACTAAATTTGTAATGAACCTATCCATCCATCTATTCCCATTTACTCTTATCCTACTCAATGGGAATTGCTTAAATTTTCCAAATTCCAAGGCAAGGAGGATCCCTAATAACATCTGAGAGCATTCCATCATCCTTGTTATTTAATCACATATGATGATGCTTTCCTCCTCCAAACTTTCCCAATGTCTTTATCGGGACCTACCTTCGATTGATATATCTCTCTCCCTACACATTCCATATTTTCCTTGGCCCAACTAGCCCAAATCTTTTTAGAACATTTCTCGATAAACATAACTAAAAAGGTTTCCATAAATGACCTCAACTATATCAAATAATTTGATGATGAGTCAATTATTGATTTTGTGGCTAGATGAAGAGGCCTCATCAATCAACTCTCTTTCACCTTACCCCAACCTAAATTAATAAAAAATTTCTCTAGGGGTTACACCAAGCATATTACACCTACTCTTCAAGTTCAAACCTTCCAAACATTTGATGAGGCATTCACCATGGCATGAAAACTCAAAAATTGTGCCATTGATGAAGGGAAACTAAAATTATGGAATAATATTTCTACTTTAAAACCCAACAACCTTCCCTCTACTAAAACCACTAGCCAATCTAATACTAAGGCAAAGGCATCTATAAATTTAGTGGTTATAAAAACTACCCCACCTCTAACTGTTAACCAATCACATCAAAACAATTCTTCCAAACTTTCTTATCAACAAAATTAAACCCAAAATTGAGCACCTCCAAGATAATATACTGCCATTAGGGAGTCATATGCATCTAATTTGAATAAAAATCTCTATGCTAACCTTATCTAACTTCCACCAATTAAACCACCCCAAAAATTTGATTCTTCTCTCCCTATACCCAGGTGGTATAATGAAAATGACAATTGTGCCTTTCATCAAACTATTGGACATGATATTGATATATGTAATAACTTTAAAATTCTTATCTAAAATATAATTAATAGTGGGGATCTCACATCTAATAACCCTAATTAACCCCCTAATTAATCTCTACACATTTTTGGAAAGCCTTTCCCAAATCATGCTCCTTGCACCCAACATTATTATAGTAAACCTGAATCATCTAATTCACATGAGGCACATACTATCAATGTCATTAGTAATATGCCCATCATTGAAGAGATTATTATCAGTATTACCCAAATAGAGGGAGTCAACCTACCATTTATTCCTTTAGAGACCCAAATGGAAGAATCATCTATCTCTCCTTCTACACTTGATGTGACCATGGCTTTATCAACCCCTCCTTTGGTAAAAACACCCAAAGAGGAAACCATTGATTCAAACACTTCCTCCACCCCTCCAACTGAAGAATCACTTAATTCTTTGAATGTCTAAGCTAGGGAAGAAACCCTACTTGTTACTTCCCTTGAGAATACCACACCCACCTCTCTTATCATATAACTGTCTATAGAAACCATGCCCCAAAAGGAGGTCACCTCATCTACATAATATCTAGCTTTAGAACCTTCCACCAAAGATACCAGTCCTTCTTCACTCAGGGACTTAAGATTTGAGACCAATGATCAAATAACTTCACCCATTTATAGTCCCTTCTCTAGGTTGGTCCAAATTTTTCACATCCTAGCCTAGCTTTGATAGAGCCACATTTTGGCATCAACTTGGCCTTCCTTATCAAAACAAATTTGAATCCTCAACTTTGCTTGAGTCATGCTTAAACCCATTATTAATACCCTACCAACTAAAGTCATAAATGAACCATCTCAAATACCTTCACATAAAATTACCAAGTTACCTCATGCTTCTTTCATCAAACCAATCAAGAATCTAGGGATCCTTCCCACACCTAGTCACATTCACCCTCCTTTGAGATTGGACTTAACTCCATCAAACCCATCGAAGCCTAATATAATTAAGTCCCTTAAGAAGGAAGACCTACCCAAACCTCAACCACAAAATAGACCTATGCCACCTCCTTCCATCCTACCTTCAATGTTAGGACCCCATCCTTCTACCATCCCCCTTACCTATTCTTTTTCTAATAAACCATCTCCTTTTTCTCTACATATAACCATCTAACCCTCTAGTGCTTCATCATTCCTATCTAAATTATCCCCATATAATTTCCCACATATAACCAAACCTTCTACATCTAATTCTTGAACCACCAAACTAATAATATCCAAGCAAACCTAATCAAAACCCCTAATCAAGATCATTCCCCCAATGAAAACTTCCATGAAGAAGCATATGCCCAATAAATTTCCCACTCCTAAAAATAAAAACCTATAATCTTTAACACCTTTTTTGGAGTTTTACATAGCTATTTTGCAAAATTTGTTGCAAACCTCCTCCATTAACTTGCCTCCAATTAAACCTTTTGAAACCCACATATCCTAAACCAACTTAGTTTAATGATAATGTGATTTGTCTTTACCATAGGACTCCTAGACTTGATATGGAGAATTGAAAATCTCTCCAAACACTTTTCTATAATCTATTAGAAGAAGATGATCTATTGGAGGATCCCTTTTTACCTCCATTACCGACCTTACCATCAACCCAACCTACCAAACCTTTACCCACTATACCACTCCTACTCAAGAGTAAAAAGGAGGAACTAAAGAAAATATCAAGTCCCCTTATCCACACCATTCATATGGTTACCTATTCCCAGGCCCTATAGAAGGATAATGTGAAAGCCAATGTGACCATCCTATAGACTTGCCCTTCATCCTCTCAACTTGCTAACCAAACCCAAATATTTTCATATCTAGCTTCGTAAACATCAAAACCAAAAGTCCCTATTTTGGTAACTCCACCTCCTAACCCCACTCCATTAATCTGAAGACTTGTGTTGAAACAAATTCACCAAACATCGATGAAAATGAGCCTTTATGATTTAATCAACACCTCACCTCAATATCACCAAAAATTACGGATCTATATTTCACAAAGATTTAACTAGATGATCCACAACCTCTTTCATCCTTTGTTGGAGCCCTTCACAAGCAACCCTTATCACTTTTTAGGATTTGTAAATCTTGCATTTTCATACTAAAAATCTTGATCCTCCTCTCTTCATCACAACATATATCAATCAAACCCATGTCAAATGAGTAATGATTGATGGAGGTGCTAATGTCAACATCATCTCCTCCCATGCATATTATCAACTACAATTTCCCACAAATATCATTTTTAAGAGTACAATGGTCCTTTTCTCTTCTAGTGATACTATGGCCACTACCTTAGGGACCATGGTCCTTCACATTTGGTTGGGGCCACAAACCATTCTTGATCTATTTTACATTATCAAGGGTAAATTCTAATATAATGTGTTATTTAGACACCCTTGGATTTGTGTAATGGGTTGTCTCCCTTCCACTTTACATTGATGCATCAAATTTGAGCATTAAGGACAAGTTATTATAATTAAAGATAATCCTAGTCCCTTTACTTCTTTTAATATGACATATTAACCTAATGACGTTCTTATTCTTCCTTCATTTACCTCATGACTTGCTTTTGATTAAACCACCACATCACCTTCCATCGATAACATTTCCCCTCACCATAACAATGAAGCATCCACCATCTCATCTATTCCTTCATCATAAATTATGATAGAAGACCCCTTGTAATCAACATTTCAATGACTCTCACTAGGGAAATATCACCTTCTCACATTACATGCCTTCCCTACTCCATATGAATATGAGAATATTTAAAATTATCCTTCCCATGACCCCAAAATTGACACTATTATCCGCTTTAGGCTCCCTAACAATCAAACAAATCTTATCTATGAGGGACTTGATTGACCATTTCTTACTCCTACCACCACTCCATATATCGAACCATTCACCTCCAATTTTTCCTACCTAAGCAACCTAGACTTTGCCAAAACCTACCTTTACTAGTGTAATTAGAAGGGGTTTAGTCTTGGCCTCTATGAAAAAGGATCTCATGAGTTGCCTGTTATCAAAACCTAGAAACCTCATGAGTTCTTTGGACTAGGGTTCAAACCACCAAAAGAATCCACACCACCAAAACCTATCACTACCACTACCGAAGAAATTACATCCTCACCAACCCCATCTTCCCAATTTAAAAAGTTTGACATCATCCCCTATAACATTTTTTTGGATCAATACCATTAGCTTGCCCCCCTGACATATGAAAAAGAAGGCTGAACCAATACCATTCCTCTCATCCACCTAAAAATTATTGAACATGACTCACCCACTATTAGCACCATTCACCATTAATATGATAATGCAATTCTCACATATCTCATTGCAGGGGATTATTCCATCTATAGACCTATCCCTCTTAAGAAGAAAACCATACTAAATAAATCAACCATTGATATTAATTTGGGTACTCAATAGGACCCTCATATCATCAAAATAGGCCAATATTTAACCCTTGAAGAGCAACATGGCTACCCTTTTTTTCTTCATAATCATAGCATAGAATTTGCTTGGTCATATCAGGATATGCTTGGAATTGATCCTTCTATTTATCTCCATAACATCATCACTCATCCTAAATTTAAGGCAGTTCAATAAAAACTTTACCATATACATCCTTGTATGGCTCTTCTCATCAAAGAAGAACTTCAATGCCTCCTATCTGTTAACTTTATCTACCCCATTAATTATCCAAAATGGGTTTCTAACATCATCTCTAGTACCAAACATATAGAGGGCCTTTGCCTCTACATTGAATTTCACAACCTTAATCTCACTTTCCCTAAAGACAACTTTCCCCTACCTAATATCGACCAATTTTTTGATCTCATGGCTGGCCATGAAATGCTATCTCTCATGGATGGTTTATAAAGATACAATCAAATCTTGATTTCCCCTAAAGATCAGCATAAAACTTCTTTTATCACCCCATGGGTAACTTTATGCCATCAAGTTATGCCCTTTGGACTGAAGAACATAGGGGCGACCTATCAATGGGTCAAGACCTATATCTTTCATGACCTCATTCATAAAATTATCAAGGATTATGTGGATGATCTCCTAGGGAAATCCAAACATTGCCAAGACCATCTGGATATTCTCATCATCATATTCAAATGATTAATCCATTATAATGTCAGGCTCAATCCTAAAAAGTATATCTTTTGAGTCTTATTAGGAAAACTCCTTGGATTTATTCTCTCTTTATGGAATTGAAATAGACCCCACCAAGGTTAGATCCATTTTGGATATGCCACCTCCTACCAACTTTACCCTACTTTATAACTTGTAAGGAAAACTTTAGTTGATCCAATGCTTTATCTCCCAACTATCTGACAAATACCAACCCTTCCAAACCTCCTAAATAAAGACATCTCCTTCAAATAGACCAATGAATGCTAACAAGATTTTGATACAATCAAGGAGTATCATATTTCTCCACTTTTCCTCATTCCTCCTAAAGAAGACAAACCCTTTTATCTATATATCCACCACAGATCATTCCTTAGGGGCCATGCTCACCCATCATGATAAATATAATAAAAAGAAATCCATCTATTACATCAATCACACCCTAATCAAATATGAAACTTGATATACACATACTAAAAAACTTTTCCTTGCCTTAGTTTTCTTAGCCTCTAAACTTCATAATTATCTTCTTAATCATAAAACCTATGACATCATTAATACTAACCCCCTAAAGTATATGCACTCTAGGCCATATCAAAACAAACGTATGGATAAGTGGCTCATGCTTCTAGCTGAGTTTGATCTTGAATTTTTCCTACAAAAATCCATTAAAGGATAATTCATAGCTGACTAATTAGCTAAATCCCCTCTACCTGATAACCAACCTCTTCTTCTTACCTTTCCAAATGAGTCTATTGTAACCATTTCTCTAGAGAAAAATACCTACCAAATGACCATGTTTTTTTATGGTTCTAAATGCCAAAATGGTGGGGGTGCTAGAGTAATCCTCATTCCCCTTAATATAGAACATCTTCCCCTTTCCTTTAAAATTCACTTTGAATGCACCAATAATGTATCTGAATATGAAGCCTTAGTCATAGGTCTTCAAACTGCCTTGGCTTTGGGGATCAAAATAATCAGTGTCTTTGGAAATTCCCAACTCATCATCAACCAAGTCATAGGATCCTATCAATGCAAAAAATTGTCATTTTAAAATAAACACAACTTATAGATGTAATCTTGGCTTCATTTGATCATTACACCATCCAATCAATTCCAAAATCCACCAATAAATTTGTAGACACCATGGCATCTCTCACTTCCCAAATTCCATCCTAACTAGCCAAATATAAACTATTTGTTACCAATCATCATTTTATCACACCTTCATATATCATTATAGACCTTTTCAATATTTTTAATGTGGAAACATCACCTCTTGACATTTGGTATGATCAAACTTTCAATTATCTTAACCTTGGCATTCTCCCCCTGATCTTTCAAAAGATGCCTACAGAGCCTTTTTCCAAGGTACCTCTCATTACACTATTCTAGGAGGAATCATTTATAAATAAGGTTTTGATGGCATCCTTATCCATTGTATTAATCTTCATGAGGCTTCTCATACCATCAAGGAAGTTCATGATGGCATATGTGGGGGACACTTTAGTGGCCTAGTTATTGTCAAACGTATCCTTCACTTAGGCTATTATTGGCCCACACTTAATTAGGATTGTTGTGACTATGACAAAAAATGCATCAAGTGTCAAAAAAATTCTAACCTTCATCATGCACCTCCCCATGGTCTTCAAGTATCTTAAGATAATTGGCCCTTCTCAAAATGGGGTCTTGACCTTATTAGGGAAATCAATCCCCATTCTTCACAATGACATCATTATATCAACACTGATACTAAATATTTCACTAAATGGGTGGAAGCCATCCTAATTATATCAACCAAAGCCAAAAATATCATTAAATTCATCAACCACCACATCATCTATCTCTTCGATGTCCCCCATAAAATCATCACTGCTAATGGCAAGTCCTTCAAAAATAATAAAGTCCAAGAGCTTCTTATGCTTTCAAAATCAATTTAAGCTTTCCCTCACCTTATTTTCCATAAGCTAATGGATAAGTAGAAGCTTCCAAAAAACTCCTCATCAAAGTGCTCATAAAAGTGGTCAATACTTGTCAATATTGAAACCTCTATATCCCCTTTGCTTTGTGGGCTTATTACACTAGTATCCAAACCACTATAGGTGCAACACTTTTTCTATTGTCTTTGGAGTTGAGGTAGTCTTGCCTCTTGAATTCCAAATTCCATCAGCTTGTATATGCTTATATGAAATACTCTCTAAAAGTGACTATCATCAAGAATGATTTACATGCCTAGAGCTTCTAAATGATCATTACCTTGTCTTGCTCAATCATCTTCATGTCTATCAAGAATGAATCAAGTGCACATATAATTTTTTTTTTGAAAAAGCAAGAATTCAACATTAAAGACCTCATCCTTAAATAAAATCAAATTGTAACTAACATGGAGAAGGTTAAGAAGGGCAAGTTTGATTTTAACTAGCTAGGACCCTACATTATAACCCATAAATATGGATTTGGTGCTTACTATTTGTCCTCTCTTGAAGGAAAACTATAACCTAAGCCAATCAATGCTCACATATATGTCCTTTCTATTGTTAAAAAGGATTAAACTCACTTTTGTATCTAACTTAAGCTCATACCTTGGTTTATAAGACCTTTTCCCCCTCTCAATTACATCTCTTTTTTGGGAATAATTGATTACAACTTGGAACTGTGTGATTCATCTATCACAATTATGACCCGATCCTAAGTATGGGTACCCTAGATCTTGCCATAACATGGTTCTCATGGATAATTTTAATCTTTCTATAGATGGAATCCCATGATCAGTTGTTTCTCAACTCTTCCCTTTCATTTACCAAATAACCTTTTGTGCTAAAGTCTTGCCTTCATATGGGTAGATCTTTACGCATAAGCAGACTTGTCCATGACTAAGTTCACATTTAAAATCATAGTGTCATAGAATTCTGTCTTGAAGGATAGCTTCCCCATAATTCAAAATTTCTTAAAATAGACTACCCCCTTGAAGCACAAATATAAAATTCAAAATTTTAGACCACTCCCTTGAAGGATGGCTAGGCAAAAATCATTTGAATTTTCCTGCATTGATCAGCTTCATCAACCTACTCCAATAACAAAAGCAATGTAAATTTTTTTGTCAAAATAAAAAACAAGAATATGGTAATTGATTCTTAGAAATGTCATTGGTAGACTTATTGCATTGATAAACATACCTAATATACCATCAAGCTAGAATCAGCTCTTATACATGGCACTGGTAGACTTTTCACATTGATTAGTCTACACATCACTATAAGGCATGGACTTATCTACTATGGCCTTTTGGTCACTTATAGAAGGGGAAAGCTGACCCACATTAGGTTACCACCCATCATCTATGTTTCCTTTATTCTTCTCTAAACTTGAGGGAATATGAACTTACTTAATGTGAAATGATCATGAAAACCTTATTCTCAATCTAGGCATGCTCTTGTAAAGAACTCAATAGGATCACATTCACTAAGTTGATCCAACTATGGTTTCCTATTATTGGGTTCTTACTAATCTGAGCAACATGCCTCTTCCTTACCATTTCTTGGGACATGTGGACATATGTGTTTTCCCTCCACATTGTCAAACATTCTCATGACCAAAATAATCTTACACCCTCTAAACTCAATAACATCATACTAATACCAATCCCAATCACATCAACATAATAAAATCATACCAATATAATTCAAAGAATATTATCACATCAAACCTATCCACTATGATATCACATCATACTAATAAAACATTTTTATCTACCTTAATTCATTGCCTCAAATATCATCACATCTAGTCACCACATTATGATCATCATGTCTCAATTATACAATAAACATAAATATAACCAAAAATACTCATGACATAATCATAATTGTGCATCAGCATCCTAATCCACATAATTATAACCATAATGACATCATCATCATCATACCTAAACTAAAAGATCATAAACAACAATCATGATTCCAATCATCAAAATCAACATCACATCATAATCCTCATAACCATAATCATAAACAACTTTAGCATCCTAATCCACATGATCAACATGAGCTTATACATCATCATAAACATAATCATCAACATCATCATAATACAAAATAATATATATGTGTCTCTCTCATAAATACATATTGCCTCATCAACACACACATTGATATCTAAATATACATATAAAAAAATATACATCATTAAGATATCATATATCAATAACCTAAAACACCAAAACCAAAACCACCTATCCCTACTCCTCCATCTGGTGGTGGACCCCCTAATGTACCTTCATGTGCTATAGTTGATGACCACTAACCTAGTGTAGCTACTACTTGACCCCCAACTAAGATAGACCTATACTCCCCATATCTCATCACATTTAGCAACTGGGATAACACCATAGTCTCATAGTATTAGAGCTCTTGAATGGTGGCTAGGTATAGTCCTCAAAATTGAGTCAATTACTCATCCTCCTACCATTGTCACCCCTGCTCTCTATCTCAATGCATCTCACTCGTGTGTGATTAACTCAAGGCTATCCCTCACCATGTCTCAATCTCCTATTAGAGTGGCTACCTACCCATATATAGTGACTATCTATAACTATAACACAACCACATGTCCTTGTAAACCTATCACTTAGGCATGTGATGCTATAAGGGATACCATTATCTAGCCATCCGGTCCTCCACCCTATAATTGTATAATATCAACATCCATAGGCTACTAGCCCTTATCCCCCCATCCAAAACATATGGCCACATACCTAAATTAATGCCATCCCATATATCCATTAGTCACTCTTACATCATTTATAGGATCTCTCACTAGAAGCTCCTCATAATCTAACATAATAACATCTGACTATGGATATGAAAGCAAGTAGTCTGCATCTTCCCTCTTATAATGCTAAACATCTGGTGGTGTATCCTACATCATCCTAACTACCTCCAAACTTGATACTCTAGGATGCACTCAGTCCCACTATCCCATTGACCATAAACCCACCACCAACTCCATAATGATAGTATGTGGTACCTATAACCTATCCATAGGGGCCAACTCATATAAGTCCTACATATAATGTCTCCTACCACCAAGCCCTTCAAGGTATTTTGAAACCAATTTATATGCCTCACTATAACACCACACCTTGATAGTGCATAATCACATTTCCACCTCATGAATCCACCCTTTTAGTCAGTTGGTGCATATCCATCCCATAGGAACTCAAGTGGTCTTCGTACTTGTATGTGCTTATATTCCCAATAGTGGAGCATGAAGCTGATGCTAATCCCATATCATCTCCATGATTTGAAGGCCCAAATCTCTCTATATATCTACAAAATTAATATTGGGGCACATTCAAAAATCATACCCCCTAAAAGCATCTATATCATCACTCTTCACAAAAAACATGGAAACTAGCCATTACAAAAATTTAGTATCACAAAGTAGGATATACCCATCATCATCATGGTTAGAAGGCATCTATCTTGTGGGCCCCTCTAGTATAATGGACCATAATACACTCCATAAATATGGTACCTTACCTAGACTCAATCTATACCATATATCAAGTCCATGAAGTAATCCTACTCATCGCTCTCAACAGGGTATATCAACTCCCCCTAAATTAGTAGCTAAGTAATCTTATAGATGTCTTTTAGTAGTATTGACATCTCCCTAGTTGATAATAGGAAGGTGTTTATGGTAGGGTCCCTTCTCTTGATGAGTTTCACAATTATTACTACATCATATGGAAGGTGTTGGTAATGTCTCATGGCCCCTAGGCCTACATCCTCCATCTGCCTCCACTTAGCATTAGTCATCCTATTGTGCACCTTTATGAATATCTTAGGGACTCTATCCCTCATCTAAATCTTCTCATAGGCCTATATGAAAATTACAACAATGTTAATATTTCTAAATTACCCTCTCCTACTTGATACATACCCTTCACCTTTATTTGTGCCCATCCTTGTTCACCTATAATTTCTACTTAGGATCCATTTTTTACTCTTCCAACCTATTTTACACCATAATGTTGAATTATCTCTTTATAAACTCATCATCTAATTTCTTAAAAACATCATTTTACTCACTTTATTGTCTTATGGGCTGACTTTCTTTTGGCCAACCATTGACAATTCATGGAACCACTGATAATCTTTAGGTGTATTTGGACCCCTAGGGTTGATCATCGATGATTGGGTCTAACCATCAATGGTCAATGTGTGTGACCACTAATGGTAAAACCCTACCACCTGACCTTGTCAACATAATCTATAATTGAGCTACACATGTAATAAGTACATACATTCCTAACTATTTACATCTAATTTTCACTTACCCACCCTCCCCCCTCATTTTTCTACTCTTTTTTCCCATTTTCACCTATAACTAAACCTAAGGCATCCAATTTTAGGCCTGGTGTTTTCCCCAACCTATTTTTACTTTCTCCAAACTTTTCTACCCTTTTCATCTACCTAAATTTTTACCCTTCTATAAAATTTAAAATAAACTCAACCTCATTCCATGATCAGTGGCATGGTCAGAACCCTCTCACCATTGCTCGACCACATCCTCATCCTCCCTCCTTCCATCGCACTCAAACACATGCACTTGATCAATCAAGACCTTCCACCTTAGCACACATGACACTTCACACACTTGGCCAAATCACTCAAGATGCCAAGCACTATTCACCACAAGTTAATGAGTGAAAATAACTTCTTGTTTTTACTTTTAACATTCAACTTTCTAGGATTCCACCCTAACCATTGATGGTTAAGGTAACCTAAGATGATTTCCCCTTGGGGAACCCTAACCATCAACATTTATGATCCCTCACCTTGTCCCAGTGCTCTTCCAACTTGACCTTTCATCATCAACCTACCTCCTTCCTATAACTATATTTATCCTAAAGTTCTTTTGGATATTCATATCCATGGAAATATGTAGGTAGTGTCGACTTGCCTTATGCAGCTAGAGTCAACTTGAATACCTCTTTACCCCCACCCCTCTAACCCTATATCATGTTGAGTCCACCTCGATGTTGGTTGCTTTTAACTTGATCTCTTCACATCTTTCACATTGAAGTTGCATTATCCTTTGACCACACTGACCAAATTTTCCAAGTTGACTATTAGCATTTTGCACCACCTCATGCTTGACTCAACCACTTGGGTTGTTTTTTAGGTACACTTCCTAACCTAAATACCTATAACCTACCCCAACCTTGCCTAGATGGCTTGATAGGCAAAGCTCGATCAGCTATGACCAATGCTATGGATCGATTACCCTTGCTAGTCTTTCTAAAACCTTACCTTATTTTACAACATTCGAAATTTTTATCATTATGTGATCTAGATATTGCTCTTCATTAATTTTTGTGCATGAGTTCATATTTCTACTACCTAACCTATTTTGTTTCACCCACCTTATACCAACTATCAAACCTTAATGTGATTTTATCCATGCTTCAATCATCTCCTAGTTTAAGGGGGAATACCTCCTCTCCTACTCAGGGCAACCAAACTAAGACTTTGACCAACTTCCTATTTTTTTCTATAGCTTGCCTTAAGCTACACAATAAAAGGGGTAAAATGTAGACACCTAAAGCCTACACATGATATTTTTTAGTGTCACATTACCTTTAGACCTTAATCTAGACCCCTTTATAACTTAACATTACCAAATCCCCTTGAAACACATCATCTATTTCATCCTTTTTTCACCAGTTTTCCTCTAGGCCTCCAATAATTGATGGTTAGAATTTAGACACCTAAAACTTGCACATAATAATTTCTAGTATCACACTACCTTTAGACATTTATCTAGACCCCTTTATAACTTAACATTACCAAACCCCCTTGAAACACATAATCTAATTCACCCTTTTTTAACCAATTTTCCTCTAGGTCTACAATCGTTGACAGTTAGGGTAACCATCGATGGTTGGCCTAACCATCAATGGTTGGGTTCTCCATGTTGATTTAACAAACTTCAAAGCATTTATAGCTATTTGTGAAAGATTAAAAACTCTTAAAAATGACAACTTATATTTAAAACAAGCTTTTAAAGTTATGAAAATAAGAAAAATTTACATGAAACATTATAGTATTCTCATTAGAAAGCTTGAGTCTCTAGTTGGGTTTATTTTATTTTCATCTAAGTGCTCTTATCCCTATTTTGTGCTCATAAGAAAACCAAAGTTTCTTTTGGGTTTAAAATTAATTATATATATTGGTTACTTGCAAGTTTATGTCAATTAATTAAATTAAATCAAATTAATTTGATTGTATCATCACTTTTATTACACACACAAGACCAAAATACCTGCATCAAATCAAACATCTTAAAAAATTGACATAAGTCTTGACTATGATTTCATCACCTAGAGTTCACCTTATATATCCTGGCTATCCTACTTGGATTTCACCACCAAGGGGAGAACCAACTCAGCTCTCTAGCTGAGTATAAACTCTATAAATTGGTATATATTATATAATCACTCGACACCCTTATTACTATGATGTGTGAAGTGAGGGGGTAGGCCCCAATACCAAGCCATGTATTGATTTACAATATAGATCTTTTTAAGATCCTTAAACACCTAAAAACAACCATATATTTCTTATCTAGTACTTGTTCTACAAATGAATTTTAATCACGTAATTTTTTTTATCAATATTAAGGAATAAACCACAAGAGAGACTAAAAATAAATTTAGGATTTAACATTATTTAGTGTATGTTTTATCTTCTTTAAATTTTTCTTGTCTTCTCTTTGTTTGAGTTGTGAGGAATATAATTCCCCTTGGAAAACTTCTACCATCTTTCCTTCATCCACCTCATTTTCATTTTCTTGTCCAATGGGGAGCCCTCCTATATTTTATCCTAGAGATCCTAACATTGTTAAATTCCTAGAAGACAAATCTCTTACCTTAGATTTTTACCTTACATCACAAGTTACTTGTGCTCCAAACATTACCCATAACCAACTAAACCTCAATAATGAGTAGCTCAACCTCACCCACAATCCACTCAACCTTACCTATAACCAACATAATCTTACCTATGATCAACTCAACCTCACCTATAACCAACCTAGACTTACCTATAAACAACCCAGCCTCACCTATAACCAACTGGACCTTGCCTTCAATCAATCTAACCCCAACTAATATCAACCAATAACCTCTCAACAACCATTTAATCATCATCATAACCAATCAACAACCTTTCAACACCTATTTGACCATTTTCATAATCCACCTTAGTGTCAACTATCTCAACCTCACCAATATTTGGGACACCTATCTCAATCATCATATCAACTACCTCAACCTTATCAAACTTTTAATAATCTACCCCAACCATCATATTAATTATCTAAACTCCCTTTGTATCAACCCTCTTTATTTCAAAACCAAGAATTGGTCTATCCCCTCAACCATCAACCAAACATTTTAGGCCAACCTACCTCACCAACCTTATCAAATCCAACAAATAACCATCAACCCACATTATTAACCTTACCTAACCTCTTCAAACACCTACCTTATCAACCATACCCACCTTATCAACCTTATAAACCTCCCCAAATCAAACCAATAACTACCAACCAAGCCTTTTGAACTCACCAATTTTATCAAACCTACCCAACCTATCAAATTTATCAACCATGTCAAACCAAGCAACTTTATCAAACCAACCAATTAGCTTACAACCTCAAAATCCATTGGTGCATCATTTTCCTAGGAAGTACACCCCACTGAGGGAATCATATGCCTTAATCCTTAACAAAATCTTGGAGGCTTCTATCATTAGGCTTCCTCCAATCAAAGCCATAAGTTCTCTCTTCCAAAACCCATTTGGTTTATAAAGAATGAGTTCTATATGTATCATTACACAAATAGATAGATGTGGGTCTTTTAAGATGATCATGCAAAACTTTATCAATAAAAAAGAGGTCCTAAAAGATATTCTTCATGTTCCCCCAAAAATAGCCTTTAATATCTTTAGGAAATCCAATATTTAACCTCTTTTTCCACCCATTATTTTGTAATCCCATAATCAAATTCCTCAACACAATAAGGCCCATCCATTAGATTTGGTCCTTTATGAACATGTGACTGAGGAAACTATAATCAAAACCCCAACTAATTTACCTATTGACCAAGTACAACCCTCCCAACTTCCCTCAGCAACCATCATCACTAAGGAAGAATTAACCTTAACTAATCCACTTGTTTACCAAGTAAAACCTTCTCAACTTTCCTTTGAAACCATAATTAAGGAAACCAACCTACCTCTTCCACTTCACCTATTAGTGGATTAACCTCCAACCAAGCTACCTCTTCCACTTCCTCAAAAGGTGGAATCACCCCAAAAAACCATATCTTTTCCACCTCATGTTTTTGTGAATACAATAAAAACTCAAACTACCTCACCTAAAAATAATCCAACCTCACCTAAATCCAACCCAACCTCAACTAAAACCAAACCCATTTAATTCCTTTATAATCTACTCATTTTAATCTATCTAATGACATTGTCTTTGGTTTGACTCCCTTTTGAACAAGGTCAAATCTTTGTCATTTTACCTTACCAACATAATCAAATAAATAAGGAAACCCAACCAATAGACCAAATCATCCACCCATCCTACCTCCTTCAACCAATCAAACCAACCTCTAATCCAAATCAATCAACCATGATCAACCTAAATTTTAATCCAACCATAAGTAACTTATCTATCAATGCAAATTTTAATCCAACCATAAGTAACTTATATATCAATCCAATCCAACATTAACCCTTCATTCAAGATTACTTAAATCTTAGCTACCCATTTATCCAAGATACCCACACCTCACCTAAGCTCCCTCATTGAGACAATCTGACACTCTTGTCCATCCCACCTTTATTTTAGGATGATGTTCCCAACATCATTTATAGACCCCAAACCTACCCAAATCTGACCCAATAGTGTTTCCCTCACCATACCACCATCAAGGAAATATTGTATAAACCATCACCTACAATGTGAACTTCAAACTAATAACTAACAACTAACAAACCATGGGAGACAAATGAAGTCATTTTAATCCTTCTTAAAACCTCTTTACTAACCAAAATCTTCACTTGGATCCTTTTTCCACCTCACCCTTTCATGAAAAGATAATTTAGGGGAATTCTAGCCCCAAAATATTTGACCAAGCAATAATTCAAACATTAACCAATGACCAAACCAACCCTTGGTGCTTATGCCTCAACCTACACCTAGCCTAACACCAAACCAAGCTTAAATTTAAATAAGCATTGACCTTGCCTGACCTTTCATTAATGACCCAAACTAACCTAAATCAAAACCTAAACCATAACCAACAACCATCAAGCCTAAAATCCAACTCAAATCCTAACTATCACCACCTAACTAGCATTACCTATTTCTTTGTCAACCATCCATCGAAGGAGAAAATTGGAGGACTTATCCCTCTAAGAGGCTTTGCCTATTTATTAACTCAAAACTTCACCTTAAAAAAATGACCAAGATAACCCTTGGTATTTTCTTACCTCAACCTCAACCTAACCTTGACCTTAACCCAACCTTTTACCTCTAACCTAAGTAAACCTTCAACTTCAACCATTTTTATTAGGCCTCTTTTGGTCTTTAAACATTGTAACCCTACCTTTTCACTCAACTACCCAACCCAAACCAATAACGAAACCTACCTAACTCAAACCAAAAACCAACCACCATTGTGATTCAACCAAGGTCTAACAACTATCATCTAACCAACCTTGCCTTTTTGCCTTTGTCAAACTAGTGTCCTTTTCAAATCTAATCTAGTGTCAAAAAGTAACTAGGGGACCTCTTCTCTCTTGATTAGCTCAAACCATTTACATGTAAGTGTGGATCTAGGGCATATCAAAACCTAAACCCCTTAATGCTTTGCATTCATGTCCCATTATTCTATTAAACTAAGTTCTTAGTCATCTTATGTCTAACTTAAGATCATCCCTTATTTGAAACCATCTTCATCTCTTTTTTTTAAGGATAATTGATTAAAATAGGTTCATGTGATTATCCATCACAACTTTGGCCTAATCGTAAGAATGGGTACCATGGCTCTACCTATGGCATAATTCTCATGGGCACTTTTCATCCCTTATAGGATGAATCCCCATGGTTGTTGTCACTTAAACCTCTTTCACCCATAATTCACCTTCTTGTGCTATGGTTTTACCTCTATAAAGGAAAGCCTTTAAACTTATATAGACTAGTCTATGTCTAAAGTATCTTAACATCTAATTTTGGATACCAAATATCACTTGAGTCAAACATCTATAACATTATAGATTTTTCCTTTGAAGGACAACTACGAAAAACTACCAAAAATTGCTTAAAAGGGTAGATTACTCCCTTGAAGGATAGCTATCACACATAAACATATCTAAATATTAGACCACTCCCTTGAAGGATGGATAAACCAAACATTTGTCAAGTAATAAATCACTTGGAAGATTCCCATATCGATCAAATTCCCCAAACCCATCAAATAGAAATATCAAAAGACCCAAAGTCAAAAGTCCAAAACAAATCAATCCCAAGAAAGCTTCCATCAGTTTTTACACAACATTCATAGACTTCCCACATCGATCAATCTACACCAAAATTAGAACATGGACTTATCTATAGTGGTTCTTAGGTTACCTAAAAAAGGGGAAAGCCCTCCCCACAAGAAGGTTACACCACCATCCATTCACCTATTTCATTCATCTTCCCCTTTTAGCCTTTGTAAATCAAGGAATTTTGAGCTTACTTGACACTACATGATTAAGCTATTTCTTTTAACCAATGAAATAACGCTAATACAATGCATTAAAGGGTCTTATGTTCTTATTCCCACCCATATTTCCACTTTATTCTTTTTCCAACTAGAGAATTTTAAACTCTTACTTTCATGACCACTGAGAAGATGTATGTCTTCCATATTTGAGTCATCAAAATCCCAACCACCAACTTTTCACCATTCTACCAAAAAATGGGTCCCTTTTTACCCATACCAAGTGGTACACCAAATGTGGAAAGCTATTTGAATAACAGCCCAGAAATTACATTACAATAACCAAACAACTTATTAGAGAGAACCTTTTTATCCATAACTACCCACCATTGGAGATGGCCTTCTCTACCAAACCTTACCCCCAAGCATGTCACATCACTAGTGACCATTTTGGCCCAAACTAGCATATATTTTTGTAATGACCTTACCTTGGTCCATTTAACCACACTGAAAATAATTGTGCCATGTTAAACATTTTTGAACTTTTACTACCTTACACACACCCAAGTAATTGGTGTCTTTTTGGGAAAACTTCATACCTTAGATACCTATTATTTCACTTGAATAATTTGTATTTTTCCTAAGAGCACTTCTTACCTCAGATACCCATGAGAATACATACCTTGCCTATAAGACTTGTGTTTGTGAATTTTCCTTCCTTGTCTAATGATTTATCTTCAAAGGCTGATCCACCTTGTTCACATTAGTCTTCATCTTGTCTTGAGTTGTAGTCTCTTGTTCTTCTTTGTATCCAAGACTAGTCTTATCACTTGCATGATTTTAATCATTGATAATGTTATCTAGTTCACTTGAGCTCTTTTCAAATCTCAAAAATGACATTACCTTACTAGATACCTTATTAATCTTATATTTTAAAGACTCATTTTACATTACATACCTTGAACATTCATCTTCTTTGACTTTTAAGATAGTAGATAGGACTTCCAATTGAAAACTAAGATTATTGACCATATCTTCATGTTCTTTGGCATCTTCATCCATTTTTTCCTCAAACACATTAAATTGCTCCTCAAATTCCTTGGGCTTATATTTCATATTCTTATTGATCTTCTTCTCAATCTTTAGTTTTTCATGAGTATTAGCTAATGTAGTCTCATAGTCCACATCATCTTCATCATCATATAAATCACTCCAAGTAGACACCTTATGATGTGAGAAAATTACTTCCTTAGCCATGAATAAAGCTTCATCTTCATTAGAACCAACATCTTCATGATCATATTCTGAGTCACTATCTTCACTCTCATTTGATGAGCTACAATCTTCTTTGTTGTATAGACTCTTCTTATCCTTGAAGTACTTATTCTTGTTATCAAACCTTCTAAATCCTTTCTTACTTTTATAAGATTTGAAAGATATTTTTCCATCAACATGACCTTGATCATACTCTTCGTCATCATCCTTCTTATACTTATGAGGGCATTTATTAGCAAAATGTCCTATCTCACCACAATTAAAGAATTTAAGGGGTAGATTACCTTTATACTTGCCTGAACCTATTCTCAATTTCATATAAATCAAAGCAATTAGTTCATCCTCATCTATATCAAGAATTTCATCCTCTTTGAGTTTCTTACCTTACAACTTCTTCTTTGTCTATATTTTAGTCTTGTAAGGTGCTTCCTTCTTTGGAGGTATATCATAATTCTTATTCATCTCATAAGAAGTAAGGGTGTCATGCAATTGATCCATCTTCAACTATATAAGATCATGACTCTTTTCAATAGAATGTACTTTTGGATCAAACTTGTGGGAAAGAGACCTTAATAACTTTTGAACAATAGTAGTTTCTTCAAGATTCTTTCCAATACCTCTGATGATGTTCACAATCTCATTAACTCTCTACAAAAATGATGTCACAATATTTTCTTCAGTCATATTGAGAATTTCAAATTGCCTTCTATTAGTTTACAATTTAGCAAGCTTAACCTTTGAATATCCTTTAAAAATAGTCTTCAATTTATCCCATATTTCCTTGCCAAATGTGTAATGAGGTATTTTGGTGAACTCAGTTTCTATAAGACCACAAGTGATGGCATTCATTACCTTAGAGTGGCTCTCAAACAACTTCTTGTCTATAATACTATATGGTAGAATAGTAGGAACAACATAACCATCCATAAAATATTTCCAAACATCAAAACCTAGAGACATAATGTATGTCCTCATCTTGGCACTCCAAAAAGCATAATTGGATCCATTAAACATTGGTGCTTACTTAGTATAGAAACTGCCTTACATATTATGACTAGCCATTATACCTTGGATCACCTTCAAGTTGTCAAGATTTTACCAAAGGAACTCACTCTGATACCAGTTATTATAGGTAAAACCTAATGAGATGTGGGGTGAATCAGTGGTGGTAAACAATCCAATATAATTTATAAACGCTTTCAATTACTTGAGCATTTTATCACAAGCATTCATAAAACATACAAATCATTCATAATAGAGAATCAATGAACATAAGTAACATCACATACACAACATGAGGTCTACGTGGGAAACCCTCTTAGGGAATAAAACCCACTCTCAAGCCTATAAACACATGGACTACTATCTTATAAGAAGATCATAAACAAGAGACTAATTAAGTCCTTTTGATTAGGAACCTTTGGCCAAGTCCTTTTAACCTACAACCTTGATCAAATCCTTTAGATTAAAGGTATTTTAGTGAAACCCTATTTTATAAGGAACAACTACCCCTAAGGAAGATCAAATATTTTAGAACCTCCTTGAAAAGAACACTTCCACCTTAGAGTTGATGTTTTTAACACATGATGATGGATCTCTTTATTCTCTATCAATTGCACAAACACTCTCTCTTTACCTTTACTCATACTCAATCTACAACAGAAATATTTTTTCAATAGAATTATCACCTACAGGTCATACAAATATTCCTCAATCTATTAGTCTCTTTAACTCATCCTTAGGGCACTCTACCAATTCTTCACTCCACAAAGCACACACAATCCTCTTTTTAATCTCTCCCAAATAACATATGAGAAATCTAGAACCCAACACATTTAGTTCCACTATATATAAAGTAATAATGAATTATCAAGTCCATAATAATCCTTATCAACTACAATAGATTCCTTTACCCTTAAGGTATCGCATATGGGTCATACTTAAGCACAGTCCCATTTCAAAATAGGCCTAAGTTACTTTTAAGTCTAATGGAGACCCGTTAAGCTCTTTAACACTTCTCTAAGCACAATAAGAACACATGACCACTTATAAACACATAGGTCCACTCATTATGTCCCTTAGGACATCCTCAAAGGATCACAATCATAAAAACACTCTTTGCATATGTTCAAATAATTTAAACACATACCTTATGCACATGAATAACATTACCTTACACAGTCAACTTTTTAAGAATTTTTCATACTCAATATAGATTTATCACACCTCAAAAATACTCATAAATCATCCCCATGGAGTTTATAACACTCCCCAATATCCAATTCATCATGAAAAATTAAAAAAAAACTACATGAGCTCGAATATCCTTCTCAGGTTACTTTCATAACAAATACACAAACACAATCAACTTTGGAGCTTAATATATTTTTCTATAAACACTTTCATATCTTCTAATCAATATAATTAGATACACCTTGCAATCCTCTATCATTTTAATTTTACTAAAATGGAAAATTATAATTCTATTAAAAGTTATGGTCCAAAAAGTAGACACTAGTCTTTCCTTCATAAATTCAAATATTCAAATGCAAATGGTCACAGTTAAGCTTTGAACATAATGTTCAAATCTCATGGACTCTTAGCTCAGGACCAATCTCACACCATCAATATTGTCTAATACTTAACATATATACCACCAAATCCAAATGTCAAACTTATGTTACTTTGACCTCATCTCATGCCTTCTCAAAATTTTGACTTAATGCATTTCATCGATCTCTACAGATAAACAAAGACTTTATTGATCAACATTCACCTTTCAATCATTAGTAAAAATGCATGTTTTTTATTAGATTAATATCCTATACCTTTGATTAGATGTTAAACATCATGTACCTATCCTCATATTGCTCAACATGCACTATTGATCATTTATCGGTATGATCACCTACATACCATTGGATCTTCATTAGGTCCTAAACATTAACTTTGCTAAATAACTATCACATTGACCTATTTAACTCTATGTGCACCATTTGATCTGGAAGTATAAACTCCTATGAATTTTTGGATCTCTACAAGGTCTAGATATTTAATATCAAGCAAATTGACTAAATATGGTGACCAACTACAATATGCATGAGTATCCATTTTTGCACCTCAATAACTTCTTTTATGCTTACCTGTAGGATCTCAAATTTGGACTAGATGATTTCCTCCCATAGGAAAATCCATCCATGTGACCCACTAAACCTATAACTCTCACACATGTGAGATAAAATTCCATTAACATACCTTATCATAAACTTTTGTCATAGAGACAACAATGTCTAAATCTATCTGAGAGGCTAACTTTGAACATCTATATCTTTTGTCACACTTTAGCGCATGATCTCAAACTTGGTGAAAATGATCTCTGTTCAAAAATAAATAAACCCATATGATCATATTATCTTGAAATATTCACATGTGTAAGATATAATTCCTTTAAAATTCTCACTCAAATCTTTCTACCGCACTACAAAATTGGTTATGGGAAAACACAATCAATTTACTTGGGAGCCCAACTTTGTATATGCATATCTTTTGATGTAATGTATTTCATGATCTAGAATTAAGCACAAATAAACTAGGTCCATAAATAAATAAAACCATATGATCATTTTTTCCTTGCACCTCCACATGTGAAAACTTTGACCTCATCAACATGGTTACTCAATTATTTTTGACCATATTACAAATTTAGCTATGGGAAAATAGTGAAATTTGTCTTAGAAGCCAACTTTGAACCCTCATATCTTTGACCACACTTCGATGCATGACTCAAGATTTAGTGCATAAAAAATATGAAATATAGTGATCACATTCATATGAAAAAATCCCATTGAATCTTTGCCAAATGGAAATGGTGATGTCATCAAACTGCATACTCATCTTTTTTGCCTCTTGACCCAAAGTATATAGATGATAACTATGATCAACCATATGAATTCTAATTGTGCACACAATCTCTCAAAGCATGGATCATATCTTATATGACACATTTTACATGTTCAAACCTCCATACTCATCCTTGATCCTCTAAATCTATGTCAATACTAAATATCAACCACTCATACATAAATCACACTAGAATAAACATATTACACAATTTGTTATACAAGAATAAGCACATTTCACACTTTACCATTATCACTTAGAATATCAAGGCACTTCATCCACTCACTAAGGAACCTCCATGACATCACCATGACATCATCATTATAACTCTCCAAACATCTCCCCCTTTATCATTGATGTTAACACCCATCAATATATCAATATATGGCTCACCTTCTTTCTCTTTAAAACACTCTTGTAAATAGGAACTTTCTCCCCAACAGGAACTTTCTCCTCTTTTAACATAATGACAAAGTGGAAACAATCTAATCTTGAGGACTTGAAAAGAATATAAAATAGGAAAGGACCATCTTATAACGATGATACAATCTCCACCTTACCTTGATCCAACCTCTTCTTCTCTTAACGACTTCCTCTTGCTCTATGTCAACACTCTTCTTCACAAGCACAAGAATTAATGAAGATGAAACACATAAAATATTAAAATATGATAAAAATTATCAAGAGACATATGAGAGGGGCTCCTCATAATATTTTGAGCAATTACACTCCTTGAGCATCTTCAAATCTCCACATAACATTCAGAACCATCATGCAGGCTTACCAACCTTCTCTCTTAAGGCACTTCCATGACCATAAACAAAGCACCATTGCACTCACTAAATAGGACATATGCACTAAACCATCTTTATAACTTACTTTGAAACACACATGCCTTTCTCTTTTTAAAAAATTAAACAAAGAGCACATCTTTGAGACTGCATCTATCTAGACTCTTTGTAGCCCTACCTAGAACTTGCAAAGCCCACATCTTATTGTAGAAAGATCTTCAAGACCTAAAACTTTATATATAGATAAATATCATATACCACCTTAATAAAACCAATTTTAAACAACACTATCATCCTCTATAACATAATTCCTTCACAAACCAACTATCTAATTAGTCCTCCATTATGACAAAAACTTGAATAACTAGAGACCCAAAAAATTTCAAATCTATTTGAAGCTTTGTTTTACCACCCATTTGTTCCATTAAAAAAATTAATAATCCTACACCTCAACTCATAAGGTAGACTAATTTTCTAGTATAGCCCAAAACCTTAGAATCTCAAAATAAATAGAGTAAACACAACACCTTCCAGTCAACCTTCACTTATAAAAACTCTTATACAACTAGAGATAACCATTACATGCATCTATACCAATATTTGATCTTCCATACCTTAGAGAACCCATACATATTATAACCTATTTTAGGCCTACTTGCCCTTAAGCTAAAAATTAAGAAAACTGAAAGCAATCAAATAATCTTCAATTGACACATACATACCTTCAGACCTAAAAAATACCTAGAGAATACCACAAATAAATACATAGACCTTTCTAAGCACCAAACACTTCTTGATATTTGCATCAATCTCAATAAGCCACCTGAAACCTTCAAGCTGACCTTATAAATTATTCCAACTGAAAGTCATCACAACAACACTTGCTTCTACATTTGAAAGGAGTCTCTTAAGAAGCATAGATATAGACACCCTCTATACCTCAATGCTCTAAAACAAATAAAAATCCTCATGTTACTCTTCCTCCTTACTTAGATGATACTTATGGTTCTTCTTCTTCTTCGGCTTAGAGAAACAACTTATTCAACAACTTTAACATTCTCTTTTTATTCTATGATTGGATTATCTATTAATGGAGACAATATAGATTCATGGTAGACATCTTCATCTAGATAATCTTCCTTGCAACTTGGATCCTCATCACTAGGCACTTGTTCAACAACAACAAGATGTTCACTTGGATCCATACTTACCTTTGGAACTAGTTTCAACCAACACATTGGTCTTCCTCTTGAGCTTAGTCTCTTCATTCTCAACATGAGTATACAATGAGACCTCTTGAGACTTTTCAATTTTAGAAGCATTCTCCACCATCATAAATAAATTACTTGGACCTGCAGTCTCATCATGACTCA
This sequence comes from Torreya grandis, assembly GCA_037957365.1. NCBI lineage: Eukaryota > Viridiplantae > Streptophyta > Pinopsida > Cupressales > Taxaceae > Torreya > Torreya grandis. Next base: position 1,462,438 of record JARHVA010004534.1, read on the forward strand.
TACTTACCACCTTTGGATTCCATGTATTAACTTATCTTCTTTATTGTAATCTAAGAGCCTAATAAAACATATTATATCTTGTATGCCTTTACTTATATAATATATAAATGTGACCTCTCTATTCATAATTGAAGCACACCAATTTTTTTGTAAATAGTTCTTTCTACCCTTCCAAATTTGGACAATATATTGCAATGTGTCCTAGTTCATAACAACTGTAACACTCAATATCTCTTAAAGGAAACATAGCTTGTCTTGTCTTGAATGGAAAACATTTTACAAAGTGTCAAACATCATGAAAATTGAGGCACTCAACCTTAGTTATACCTTTTAACTTATGATCCCCATCATAGTTCTGAGAAAATTCATTCTTAATAGTTCTTCCACATTCTCTAGCTTTATGCGCAAACTAATTGCAAGTAAAGCATTAACCATTGAAATTTTCATACCTCATGAAATTTGGCTATCTAATCTGATTTTTATTTATTATTCCATCACCCTCATTCATTATCTAATGATTTGTCTTCAAACACTAATCCACCTTGTTCACATTGGTCTTCTTCTTGTCTTGAGTTGTAGTCTCTGGTTCTTCTTTATATCCAAGACCAGTCTTATCAATTGCATGCTTTTGATCATTAAGAATGTTATATATATATCACTTGATCTCTTTTTAAATCTCAAAAATGACATTAAATTACTATATTATTTATTTAACTTATATTTTAATGACTCATTTTTAATTACATACCTTTCACATTCATCTTCTTTGACTTTTAAACTAGTAGATAGGACTTTCAATTGACAGCTGAGATGTTTGACCATATATTCATGATCCTTGAAATCTTCATCAATTATTTCCTCAAACACATTGAATTTATCCTCAAATTACTTAAGGTTAGATTTAATCTTCTTATTGATCTTCTTCTCAATCTTCAGTTATTCATGATCACTAGCTAATGTAGTCTCATAGTCCACCTCATCTTCATCATCATCTAAATCACTCCAAGTAGACACATTATGATGTGAGAAAATTCCTTCCTCAACCATGGATAGAGATTTATCTTCATTAGAACTAACATCTTCATGACCATATTCTGAGTCACTATTTTCACTCTCATTTGATGAGCTACAATCTTCTTTGTTGTACATACTCTTCTTGTCCTTGAAGTACTTATTCTTGTTATCAAACCTTCTAAATCCTTTCTTGATTTTATAATATTTAAAAGATATTTTTCCATCAACATGATCTTGATCATACTCTTCATCATCATCCTTATTATACTTATGAGGGCACTTATTAGCAAAATGTCCTATCTCACCATAATTGAAGCATTTCAGGGGTAGCTTACCTTTATACTTTCTTGAACTTGTTCTCAATTTCCTAGAAATTAAAGTAATTAGTTCATCCTCATATATATAAAGAATGTCATATTATTTGAGTTTTTTACATTAAAACTTCTTCTTTGTATGTATTTTAGTCTTTAAATCTACTTCCTTCTTTGGAGGTTTATCATCATTCTTCCTCATCTCATAGGTAGTAATCATGCCATGCAATTGATCCATATTCAACTAAATAAAAACAAGAATCTCTTCAATATCAAATAATTTTAGATCAAACTTAGGGGATAGAGACCTTAATACCTTTTGAATAATAGTAGTTTATTCAATATTCTCTCCAAGACCTCTAATAGTGTTCACAATCTCATCAACTCTCTATAAAAAGGATGCAATAGTATCTTCTTCATTCATCTTAAGACTTTCAGATTGCCTTCTATGAGTCTATAACTTAGCAAGATTAACCTTTGAATATACTTCAAAAATAGTCTTCAATTTATCCCATATTTCCTTGGAAGACATGTAATGAATTACTTTGGTAAACTTAGTTTCTATAAGACCATAAGTGTTGGCATTCATTGCCTTAGATTTTTTTTCAAACAACTTCTTGTCTTCAACACTTGATGAAGGAATAGTAGGAACAACATAAGCATCCATAATAGATTGCCAAACATCAACCATAGAGACATAATGTATGTCCTCATACTATCACTCTAAAAATCATAATTGGATCCATTAAACATTGGTGCTTACTTAGTAGAGAAACTACCTCACATATTTTGACTAGACATTATACCTTAGATCACCTTCAAGATATCAAGATTTTACCAAAGGACCTCACTTTGATACAAGTTTTTATAGGTAAAACCCATTGAGAGGGGGGGTAGTGAATTAGTGGTGGCAAATAATCTAACATAATTTCCAAACCCTTTTAATTACTTAAGCATTCAATCACAAGCATTCATGAAACATATAAATCATTTATAACAAAGTATCAATGAAAATAAGCAAGATCACATACACAACACAAGTTATACATATGAAACCCTCTTAGGGAATAAAACCCACTCTTAATCCTACAAACACATGGACTACTATCTTATAAGAATATCACAAACAAGAGACTAATCAAGTCCTTTTGATCGGGAACCTTTGGCCAAGTCCTTTTAACCTACAACCTTGATCAACTCCTTTAGATCAAAGGTATTTTAGGGAAACCCTACTTCATAAGGAGAAATTACCCATAAGGAAGATGAAGTCCTTTATACCTTCCTTGGAAAGAATACTTCCACATTAGAGTTGATGTCTTCAACACTTGATGATAGACCTCTTGATTATCTGTTAATTACACAAACACTCTACTTTTTCTCACACTCAATCTACAAGAGCACTATTTCATCAATAAAATTATGACCTATAGGTCATACAAATTATCCTTAATTTATTCTTCTCTTAAAATCATCTTAAGGGCACTCTAACCCTTCTTCAATCTATAAAGCACACACAAGCCTCTCTTCAATCTCTCCCAAATCACATACCACAACTCTAGAACCCAACATATTTGGTTCCACTCTATATAGAATAATAATGAATTATAAAGTCTTTAATAATTCTTGTTGGCTAAACTACATGACTTTACCTATAATTTATCTCATATGGGTCATACTTAAGCATAATCCCCTTTCAAAATAGGCCTAAGTCACTTTTAGGTCCTATGGAGACCCATTAATCTCTTTAACACTTCTCTAAGCATAATAAGAATATAGGACCACTTAAAAACACATAGGTCCACTCATTATTTCCCTTATCACATCCTCAAAGGATCAAACTCATAACAAAAAACTCTCTACATATGCTCAAATAATTTAAACACAGACCTTATGCACAATAACACCATTACCAAACACATAATCAACTTGTTAAGTATTATTCATACTCAAAATAGATTGATCACACCTATAAAATACTCACAAATAATCCACATGGATTCTATAACACTCCCTAATATCTAATTCATAATGAAGCATTGAAACAACTACATGAGCTTGAATATCCTTCTTGAGTAACTTACATAACAAATACACAAACACAAATATCTTTGGAGCTTAATATATTTGCCTATACACACTTGTAGATCTTCTAATCAATATATCTAGATGTAACTTGGAGTCCTCTACCAATTTTATTTTTTACTTCAATGAGAAATTTTAATTCTATTGAAATCTATGGTCTAAAAACTAGACACTGGTTTTTCCTTTGAAATTCAAATATTTAAATACAAACAATCATAGTTAACCTTCAAACATAATGCTTGAATCTCATGGAATCTCAACTTAGGATCAATATCACACCATTAATCTTATCCAAGCTTTAAAACATATACCACCAAATCTAACCATTAAATTTCTGTTACTTTGACCTCATCTTGTGTCTTCACAAAATGTTGACTTAATGTACTCTATCAACCTCTACGGATCAATAAGGGCTTTATCAATCAACACTCACCATTCAATCATCAATACAAATTCCCACTCACTATTGGATTAAAATCATTACCATTTCTCAAATTTTAAACATTGTATACCTATCCTCATATTTCTCAACATGCATCATTGATCTTTGATGGTACAATCACCCATGCACTATTGGATCTTCATTAGGTCCTAAACTTTAACTTTGCTAAACAACTATCACATTCACCCATTTGACTCTATACACACCATTTGATCTAGAAGTATGAAATCATTTAAACCATTAAATATCCATTAGGTCCAAATATTTAATATCAATCAAATTGACTAAGTATGGGGATCAACTACAATATGCATGAGTAGCCATTTTTTCACATCAATAACTTCTTTTGCACTTAATCATAGGATCTCAAATTCAGACTAGATGATCTCCTTCCATAGGAGAATCTAACCATGTGATCTAATTCACCTATAACTCTCACATGTGTGAGATAAAATTACATTAGCATGCCTTCTCATAAACTTCTATCATAGAGCCAATAATGTCCAAATCTACTTGAGAGGCCAACTTTGATCATCCATATATTTTGTCATGCTTTAGTGAATGATATTAAACTTAGTACAAATGATCTTTGTTCAAAACTCAAAAAATCCATATTATCATATTATCTTGACACCTTCACACATGTAATTAATAATGACTTTAAAATTATCACTTGACTCTTTCTACCACACTACAAATTTGGCTAAGTATGGGCAAACACAATCAATCTGCCTAGGAGCCCAACTTTGCATATGCATATATTTTGATGCACTACATCACATGATCTAGAATTAAGTGAAAATAAATTAGGTATACAAATTAATAAACCCATATGAGCATTTTAATCTCATAACTCCACATTTTTAAATGTTGACCTCATCAACATGCTTACTCAACTCTTTCTAACCATATTGCAAATTTGGCTAAGTATGGGAAAATAGTGAAATCTATCTTAGAATCCAACTTTGCACCTCATATATTTGACCACACTTAGATGCATGACTCAATATATGACATATAATAACTAATTATTATAAATATCACAACCATATAACTAACTCCCCTTTAATTCTTCCCACATGGTAATGGTGATGTCATCAGACTACCTACTCATCTTTTATACCACTAGACCCAAAGTGTCTAGATGAAAACTATGATCAACTAGATGAATTATACTTGCAAAAAAATCTCTTAAGGCATGGATCATATCTCAT
>JARHVA010004534.1:1472500-1528974 GCA_037957365.1 Torreya grandis
CCTACCCCAGTCCACTAGTACACCGCACCCAAGTGGACCTAAAATATATCATTAGGCTAACTATGAGGTTTATTTTTGACTAATATAGAAGATGTGCTAAACAAAGATCACATATTTTTGTGTGTTCTAACTTTTAAGATATAATTTTACTTTTACAATCTTTTTTTATGATACGGATTTTTTTTTTTTTAGATTTTTCTATTTCTCCTCCATATAAATTCAAAAAAATAAACATGGGTTTTAAATATGACTATTAAAAGAGAGCATACACTTGGTGGATAGAGAAGAGGACCTAAGGACCCTTTTGTAAAAAAAATCCTAGACTTACACCTTAGAGAAGAGCGTTATTTCAAAACCAACCTTGGTGAACCCAAAAGGACATGAAATATAAGGAATAATGGAAATGAGCCTAAAATGATTGGGTTGCCCTAACTTCAAATAATGTGCAAGGGGAAGATGATACAATGACAGGCAAACATGAATCATCATCATGATAAGTGATATATGTGAATTAAAACATAAATATAGAATACTAGAGTTTAATGACAAAATAATATGATTGATTTAAGTGAGGGAAATATAATTCATGAAGCTAAGATTCATAAATATATTCATTGAGAATAATGTATTCGATAGAGATGCATAAATAGAGTAACTTGACTTATAATGGTAAAATAGATTTAGAATTATAAGATAAAGATAAGGGAGTTCTCCAATAACATTATAAATAATAGTATGATAATCCAAAAGTGTGGGATATATCTTTATATTATATTTATAACAAGAATCTATAATTGTATTTTTAATTATATTTTAAATTATTTTACTAGTTACTTCAACTTGATCATTGTATTGAGGGAGATAAGGTGTTAAAAAACTATGCCTAATTTTAGATTTTGCACATAATTATTCTATGTTTTTATTTTTGAAGTTCTTACCATTACCAAATATGATGGTGTGATGAATCCCAAAATGAAATATGATTTGATTAATAATGAATTTATATATAATAATGCCCATAATAGTAACAAGGGTCATAACTCCTACCCAATTGGTAAAGTACTATGTGGTGGTAATGATGAAAACATGGCTATCTTATGATTGAGGTAAATTTTCAATTAGATATAATACCCACATAGAGAATGGATAAATAAACTTCAATTTTTGAAGCTTATGAAGAGGACAATGAATTATACCACCATGGATTTGGCAATAATTACAATTTAGCAAAGGTGATGGTTTAGTTTTTGAGGGTAGGCCAATAATATCCCATCCATAGGCATTTTTAGGATATATCATGCCCAATAAAATCACCAACATAAATTCCCCCATGTTATTTATCAAGAAGATATAGAACTTTAATTATAGTAACATAATGGAGAAAGGTACTTTAAACATTACAATAATAAAGGATGTCATCTCTAATCATGCATTTGCATGTTTACTTTCTAACTCTACTTTTTTCATGAGATTTAGCCTCTATATAATAAGTATGATGTTAAATAAATTGGATGATGTCTTTTTACCATGAGATATATTAGATATTGATAGCCTTAATGTGGGAAATGAGAGATTCATCCTTGTCTTGTAGAGTAGATGGATATTTCCCCATATGAATGAACTTGAGTCATGTAATTCCTAATGAGGATGAAAAGGAGAAGTTGACAAAGCAAGAGACTCAACTACAAAATTTTATTCTAGTGGGATTACTTTGATGGTAAAATATGATAAATATTTAACAAGAGTATAGACAAGTTGATAATATACATTGAGATTTTCACTTTTAAATTGATATTCACCATTGACTTTATGACATATGAGCTATGAATATCCAAATACATGTAAATATGGGATGTATAAATATATGGATTCTTAGATATTAAGGATGATAGCTTCATATTAAACCATGTTATTAGGGACTACAAAGTTTAATCAGAAAGCTAAAGTAATGATTTTACCATAAGGGTTGGTTAAGACATAGTCTACACCAACTCTTTGTAGGAATTTGGATACATTGAAATGAAGTATCCAAGTTTCCTTATGAAAATTAGTTGTAACTTTAGGTAATCCTTTCTATGATAACTTGAGATGTAGGTTTAGAGACTACCATTTTAGGATCTTTGATGATTTATGCCTTGAGATCAATTTTAATATTATGAAATTAGTATTTAAGAGAAAAAAACTTGGTTAAAGCCTTTAATGAAAAGTATATATTCATTGATAAGAGTGTCTTGAAGGGGAATTATAGCTATATTGGGAGTGATGGAAAGTTAATAGATGATCACTTTGATGGAAAGTTGATAGATGATCACTTTCAATTTGAATGATTTTTAGGTAAAAGTATTTAAGTAAAAAATTAAGCTAACCATCCGTTTGTGAATTCTATGTCCAAAAAAAAAAAATTTGATGAAAAAGTGAGGAAGGAGATTAAAATGAATGATGATGTAAGTATATTTATAAATCATATAATACTAAAGATTTTTTTACTTTAAAGTAAATTACGAGATAATTGTGTTCCAATTTCATGTAATGGGTTTCACAATATATCAAGGTATGACTGAAGTATTATACTCTATTCTATATTCAACTTGTTTTTGATTAATTAAGGTGGAAAAAATAAGGGGCCAAACCCTTACAAAGTATCAAAAAGAAACCCTAGAGGCATCGGTATAAAGTATCCTCAAAATAGTTACAACATAACCCACTTAACTAGCATAAATAACAAAGACATCGTAACTAGCCTAAAGACAGTATGTATGAAGAAGCAGAGAATAAACAACATAAAATAAAATAGAACTAAGGAGAAAGATTATCCCATCTTTTAGCCAGAGATTAAGTAAATTCATCCAGCTTTTTGAAATTCTCATCTTTGTCGTCCATAGTTGTAGTCTTAAGATCCGACAACACAAAAAGATTAAGTAACACAGTATGCCTAAGCATAGTGGAAATTGAGTGTCCCAGTTTCTTTATATGAACCCTCAAGGTAGAAATGTCATTCTTGTAATAAACACCTTCCTCCATCTCATCATTAGCTTCCTCCACAAACATCCTTCCCCCTTCATCAGCATTATCCTCAAAATCACCAATAGCACCACCAGAAACATCAGTCTGTTTATTCCCATTCTTAACCTCAACATCTTCAAAAATCTCCTAGACTTCAATAACCTTGGCCTCATCCCCCTAGGTGGATTATTCAAAATCACTCTCTGAATAATCAATAAGTTTATCTTTTAGTGTAGGTTTTCTAGCAATCCTCCTTGACCTTCTAACCCTAGAGGAAAATCCCTCCTTATCCTTGGCAGATAGATTATTTTTACTATTAGGTCCCATAGGAGTACTACTAATATTTTTATTGGTCCCCACAACATCCCACATAGTTTCCTCTTCCACCTCCCTAATTTTCCTGTTTCTTCTCTTCACATTAATTTTAGAGACTGGAGTGTGGGTAGTGGTCACCAAGGTAGTCTCCTTATTAGACAGAGAAAAGGAAACCCCTTTCATCTTATGAGAAGTAGGGGAAGGGAAAGGCTCTTCAAATATGACAGTATCATTAGGGTTGGCAACAATTTCACCACTATGAGACTGGATAGGCTTAGGCAGCTCTTGATCAAGGTGGATATTATATAAGTAGAGAATATTCAACTTGTTACATAAGCATTTCCCAATTGTTATGGGGGAAGAGGAGGTATACAAGATGAGAGGTAAATCACTATAAGGTGGTCAAAGATTAGGAAGATTAATAAATGATTCCTTCATGTTTTTTATATATAATGATATGCATCAGTCCATTTGATAGAAATACCTTTCTTAAGGAGGGATTTTACCCAATAAATATGGTAAGCCATCTCAAGGATGAATTATCAAATTTCCCCAATTTTCTTGAGATATATACAAATATTGGGAATATAATGAGGAATAGGCATGTTGACACTAACATTAATTTTGGTGGGATATACATCCATCCATTTTAAACAAATCAATAATTCTAAGATTTTCTAGAGGTGACACCGAAAATGCACTTGTATGGATTTAGTAAAACTTTGTATTTGATGAGATGATCAATGATGATAGTAAAATTATGAATATGATTTTCATGATGATTGGATTTGGAAATAATGCCATCCACATAAGTTTATACTATTTTAATCATGAGATCATGAAATATATGGGTCACTTTGCGTTGATAAGTTACTCCAACATTTTTAAGGCCAAAGGCATATTAACATTGTAATAGGTTCCAAATTTTATAGTAAATGTGGTTTTGTGTTGATTTTAGGAGTAATATGAATCTGATTATATCCTAAAAAACCATCTATGAGGGATAACATCCTATAATTGGATATATAATCTACAATGGTGTTGATTTATGGTAAAGGGAAATTATCTTTAAGACATGCTAAGTTAAGATTATGAAAGTATTATAGATGAAAATAACCATAGTGACTTTCTTACAAATGAGAAAAAGGTTGGATACCCATTCAAATTAATTTTCTATTTTGATGAACTTAATATCTAATATCTTGATAATTTATTTATGACATAAGTTATAAATATCATGAGGTAATTTTTTTGTTTTTGTGCATGAGTTTTGCAATTGGATATGTCATGATGTTATAGAAAACTATGTTAAAGTTAATGTTGGGCACATATTCATATGACTAAGCAAAGGAATTAAAATATTTTTCATAAAAAGGTTAAAATTATCTTTCTATTTAGGATGAAGTTCATTAGAGATAATAATTGGTTTATGACAGGTAGTTGTGTCTTAGTTAATCATAAAGGTTTCTTTAATGAGCATGGCATTTTTATCTTGGAAATGGTCAGAAGCTAAAGGAAGCTTAGAAATAGGATGCATTTTGGGATCAATGCTATCTAAAAATGAATTTTTTAAAGGATCCTTTTTATGAAAATTTCCAATTTATTAATGTTAGAAAGGAAGTTGAGGGTCTCCAGCATGAAGTAACTCTACGATAGATTTAATAACTAAGAAGCACAAGTAAAGATCCATAGTATTCAACATCTAATTCAAGATCCATATTTTGATTACCTTTATTTTCAAAAAAAAAGTTTGTTTTTATGATAGTATTGGTTTTTTCATTTAAGGTGATATTAGGAGGTGAAGTAGAGGGTGAAGAATTTAACTTTACAGCATCAAACTAGCCAATACAATATGGTATACAATAATAGGATTGAATTATATAGTCTATTTGATATTGTTAGTAGAGACATGAATAATTTTTATTATATAATATTGGTTGAGGTACTCTATTGTAGGTGATTATTATAATGTTACTATATCAGTGCTTGATGATTCATAGATGATTTAGTCTAAGACTGAAGGGTGGATTGTATCAAGTTGGTACACATATGATGAAAAATGAGAGACAAAGAAAATGGTATTAATCTTCATGATAATGGCATGACTATATTTAAATATATAAATGGTATTGGGATAGATATTGTTGTTAGATGTAAGAATATGAATACATTATTGAATAACTCATGGAGTGTTTACAATTGGTGGATTCACATGAGGGACATGACCTTTATGTTATGATTTAGTATCACTAAAATTAGAGGATATGTGAACTACACAAACATCTCTTTAAAGTCATGTATTTTTGAAAGAGTATTTTGATAATGCATTATGTCCAAATCTCATGATTGGGCTTGGGCTATAATGTAACCAACATCATAATATGGATAAATGTTACATGCATGAAAATATAGATGAATAATTTTAGTGGAAGTACCTTTAGTAGAGACACCCATGTTACTAAAACTTTAAGGGGAAATTGATAAAGGTTATTGTTATAATTTGGGTAACCCATATTAATTTTAAGTGAAGTCATCTTATATGTAATTAGATTCATTAAAATTTCATGAGGAGGAATATTATCATCATCATCAATAAAATAAGTGGTCATATCTCATGGAAGGAGCTAATGAGGAAGTCATTCTAAAATGTAAGGATGTAATCGTGTGGTATTAATTTTTTTTTACAATTCATTAGGTTATTCATCATTAGAATCCAAAAGAGTGATGTGTAGATCAAGATTCATGTTGATGGAATCAATAATAGGTTGACTATTAGTATGAGGAATGGTGGGGATGTGATAATAGGATTAAGGATTAGGAAGCTAAATGATCTAAGGGTTGGGATCAGATTCATGTTTGTAATGTTTTCCATTATGTATGAACTTGATGCATTAGCTATCAAAATATGTGATAACTCTCATACGATGATTCCATGGATGACATAAAATCATGTTATTATAAACTGGAAGATATAAAGCCATAATCCTGGTGTGGATTATTTTGGGTTTGATAGTGAGAGGGAGACAAATGCAACCAAGATTTCTTTTGATTAATTTTATCAAATAAACAAGTAATTCTAGTTTGATTAATATTATATTTGGAGTATCCAATTTATTGGAGTAGCAAAATGGAAGTAACATTAATTTTAGAGCCCTCATACACTAAATTTTATTCTTATTATTAAGGTATTTGTAATCCCAATATTAATAAAGAGGAGTGGGTCATCAACTTGAAAAATAATTTCATCATTAATCATATATTTTTTAGGAAACTCAATGGAGGATTTTATAGAGGGAGAATATTGAGAAATTGTTTCAATATCATGAAATTATATAGGGCAATACCTTTGGAGGTTGGGATACACACTTTAAATTCACCAAATGGGAGATCTTAAATGTCTTGTAATTGTTGTATAATAAACTTGTGATGATGAGGATAAGTTTAAACTAATTTCATTAAAGGGATATGACAAGGCATATAGTTAAGCTTATATAGAAAATTCTATTGTGTTTTATATGTAGATTTAGAATGAGACTTAGATTTATTAGTAAGAATGGTTTTATTGGGAATGGAAAAACTAGGTTAAGTATCTGATGGTGGAGTTGGTTGAACCAAATATGAAGTATTATTGATTGTAATATCTATTTTTACTTACACAACATGCTCCATTTTTAGTCTAGAAATGAGGACCCTATTTTTTTTCTTTCGATCTTGGTCTTGTGCCTTTCAAGAGTTAATTATGGTTTATTATTTGAATTGGTTTTCTTGGGATTCTATTCTACTAGGTGTGAATATTAAAATCTAAATGTGCCTCATTATTTTAACCAAGCCTAAAAAATTAACTTTATATTATAAAACACATGGAATTTCATGTATTGGGTTGATTTAATTTTAATATCTAAATTTTCTTAAGTCTTAGTCTTCTTATTTTCTTGTGTTTTGAAACACATTTTATAGATCCCTTTTATACTATTTCACCTTAGATTTATGTAAACTAACTTTTCAAAGTTTTATTGCTTCTTTTCCTAAGTAATTTGATCTATTTTGTTTATTTTTTATTCAAAATGGATAAATGTTTATAAGGCTTTATAATTTTAATTAGTCTCTTTTTATTAAAATGGATGATTCAACCTATGGATCAAGTAAGTGACTAATTAAATATGTAGTTTTCATCTTATATACTTAGTTACTTTTTGGATTTTGCCTTAGCTATTTTATTGAAGTTTACTTATCCATTATATTTTATATCAAATATTGTAGATCAAGATTCATTTATTCTTTACCTTTAGATAACTAGAGCATTTGATGTGCCTCTTGGTGACTTCTCACAGCTCTCGATGGTTTGGGACCATTTTAAAAAGATTTTCAACACTTAGTCAATTTTGCAAAAGTAACCCGAAGCCACATGTCACTTTTATACTCAATGGGACTTAGCCATATCTATTTGAAATATTTCTAAGTGCCATGTGTCAATCTCTCGATAACTTGGGCCTATTCAAAATACTTTCGACACTTAGTCATTTTTTGAATTTTGCCTTAGCCATTTTTATTTGAATTTCTTAATCATTGATTTTTAAATCAAAGTTAATTATTGTGTTTTTTATATTGTGACCACATATGACTAAGTTTGTCTTGAAACCAATTTTTATGGATATTGACAACTCTAACCACCCAAAAGAGACATTTGTCACTTAGTCTATTTCACAAAAGTTGATCATAGCCACATGACACCTTTATAATTATTCAAAAGACAACCAATTCTTTGAAGGTTTATTACTACTATGTGTTAATTTCCCATTAGTTCTAAGCATATTCAAAATTATTTTAAGGACTTAGTCAATTTTATTGACGATTGCCTAATGAGGCAATGATGTCAATGTTGTTCCAGGTTGGTAGGTTAGTAGGATGATGCCACATGAAATGATCTGATTGTTTCACTATCTTGTATATGTATATACTAGTGAAATTTCTTCAAGATAATAGGTTATCAAGATGATTCCACATGGCATCATATTTTTATTCCATTATCCCAGAAATGTTTGTATAGAGTACATAGCCTCTACGAAAGTAGGTGAGTGGAAAAATGCCATGTGGTGAAATATAGCTACTTCACGACCCTATGACAGTCTATGCAAGCTCAAAAATGATGTTAGATCCCCAAGAATGTAGGTGATTGAGATGATTAGGTGTGGAAAAATCTCATTTCACCATAGCCTTGAGTGAGTTTGTGTAAGCCTTATAGTTTTTTAGAGCCTAGGCAAGTGAGACTGTGATGTGTGGTGAAATAATAATTCACAATGGAAAGAATAGTCAATGCACTTAAAGACTTAATTGATAAATAAAAGAGAAAGGAGAAGCCATGTGGAAGGAAACCCATCATAACTAAGGACACATTGACTATGCAACCAATAAGGCATGAGATTTAAGTTAATGGCCCATCTCACCATAAAACCCATCAAAAGGCTCAAGAGAGTGAGAAAGGCCACATATCCATAGAAATGATTAAATTAAATGGTAGAGATAAATCCTATAGGCATGAATAAGCTACTAAGTATCAGAATGGGGCTTATAGAGGTAGAGAAAAATAAATAGTGAGGGGAAAGTAGAGGGAAAGTGAGGAGAAACCACATGATAATGGTTATTCAGAGCAAATGACACACTGACTACACAACCAACAAAGCAATAACTTAAATTTGATGACTTACTACAATTCCCCCCCTCCCCCCCGAGTGCAAATTCATCAAGAGGTATGGATCTAATTACATAGGATGTGGTAGATGACTATCCTAATACAATCTCAACTGAATTCCCCATTGACATTCATTCTCAATTTGGTCCATCATGGTCTTTGATATTTTCATGATGCAACAAAGTGGGATTCACCCCTAATGAACCATGAGTGGTCATGCCACATTGATGATTACTATAATTTCCCCCTCCCCCCTTGAGTGGGTAAATTTTAATTTAAACTTAATTTCAAACTCCTTAAGCCTTAATGCCTATCTAAGATTAACTCTTATGCCATAATAAAGGTTGGCTATATGTGTGTTGTGATAGGAAATAGATAGAGAAAAAAAAATTCTTAATTTCTTAGAATAATTTCTTCCCTTTCTCATTTTAGTTTGTAGTTACATAGTTATTTTTTGAGTATTTGATGACTGCATGAGTTTATTAGTATTGATAATCAAAAGGAAAATTATGATAACTTGAATATTATCAAGTCTAAGTGGTCATTATTTATGCATTTTTATGGTAATGATGCCCTTATTTCTTGTAGTCACTCTCTCTCCTAGACTCTTACACTGTCTTTAGTTAGATTTGTGCTAAGTTTGGCTCAATTGGATATAGGTTTAAATGGGTATTTATTTAGTTGGATAGTTTAAAGTTTACTTGTGTTTATAACAAGAATTTTTATCCCCTTAAATCTCATCTTTTGATTTTTATTTATAATTAGTTTAATCTAGGGATATATCAATTTGAATTCAACTATTTATCTTGGTTGCTTTTATTAATTTGTTTATTTTAGTATATTTTCATTATTTTTTCTTAATAAATAAACTTACTAAAAATAGAAATGATACATGGTTTTAAAGGGATACCTATGATTGAGGTTGCACATGATTGATCCAACAAAGTGGGAACTCTTTTTTATCTAGGAAGGATTACCTAAACACAAGAGATAACTTAGACAAGATTGATTAATGAGATAGATAAAAGGAATACCTGATACTATATCAATTCCAATAAGTGGTACACTTAATTAAGAAGATGTCAATCCACTACTTTATGCAATCAAGTAGATAATGTAATAATAGAAATTACAACAAAGCATATGATAATATAGATGTGATACTAAAATTAAATGGATTAATTTATTGCATAGATGTTATCAAATCATTCATTTCAATATTATAAATTTGAATCTTCTTGTTCTTATATTACTTCTAATTGTTTAGTGATTGCTTCTAGAGTAGGAGCAAAGATGGTTGCATAAAGTCCTAACTCAAAGTAAATATCACTCTGATCTATAAAGAGTGGGTGAGGGACTATGGGTAAATCATGGAAGGAAACCAAATCATGTATAAATCTTGGAAATGTCATATAAAAATAGAGATTCATGATTTTAAGACAATAATTGGAAAATTGAAATTATTTTGGATTGTTAAACTAGATTTGGATTGCAGTTAGAATTAACAACATAGGGATTGATTTTGATTATCTTAAAATTGATATTGATTATGTAATCAATGTTGATTAGTGTGAATAATCATCAATCCTTAAAGAGGGGATAAAAATCTTAGGATGGGGCCTAAAGATGGGATTTTAGGGAAATTAAATGTCTTAAGGACTAGTTAATGATTATATAACTAGATTGAATACAATAAAAAAAATGTAAACATAATAATATAGGAATAAAAATATATTAAAAAAAACAATGTACTTACCTCTAAAACACTTCCAGTATTGCAAAGAATTATTACATTGAAAAAAATATGTTTAATCTTTGAACGAGTGTGGATGGATCAAGATAGATAGGTCATTCTTATGTAGGTGTTCCAAGACCATTTCTCCATCATTCTAGTGTACGTCAATTTCAATCCTAATATGATTGATCATGATAATGGGGATTAGTGTTGATTGAGTCTAAGTTTACTATGTTCATTCAAAAAAATCTAATTCATGAGGTTAAACTTAGTCTAGGCTATTTTTAATGAGGTTTAGATAATAAAAGGTTAAGAGGTTAAAAAACTTATTTTTACTATATTTAGGGAGATCTGACTAGATTTAGGCAGGGTTAATTAGTTATCTAGGTAAAAATTAATTATTTTTTCCTCATTCTCTACACCATTACAACACATCCCTAATCTCATTCTCAATTCTACCTAGTTTTTCTCACTATCTACACCATTAGGCCTTTTAACGATAGGTCAAATTGCATGACCAATTTAGCATATCTAAGGTATGTAACCTAATAATAAACCATTATGGGCATAATATATAAGTCTCAAGCTTAAACCTTTAGCCATTTATCAACTTTTACTTGGTCAACCTTGCCTAATACACCAAATTTTTGAGAAATAAGGCTTTTCTTGTAGGGTCTACTCACTCACATGAAAAAACAATACCACTTGGAGGTACCTAAGAGAGTCCAATGCATGATCAAATCATCAAACTAGTTCATAAAATCCATTCTGACCCATTTTCATCAAGATATTTGATAGTAGGTCAAATTTAGGGTTTTAGAGAGGTTTAAACCACCTTATAGTCTTAATGATCATTCATAAATATTAGCCTATTATTCCATAAACCAATGATTATAACTTTGAGGTAGGACCTTTCCCCATATACAATGAATGGATTAGGTTCTCATTCATAGGTTAAACATGCTAATTAGTACTTGAAAGTTCTTCTCGAGTTGAGAATCCTTCATTTTGTGCACATAGGAATCCTCAAAGCCACATTTCATGCCTTTTCTTATAAACTTTGACCTCAAACTTGGTCAACATACCTAAAATAACATGAAATACCTCTATTAATTCTTGTTTATCCATTATTTCCTTGAAAATTTATCCTAATACCCCATTAGGCCACCATCTCTCTTTTCTCTCTAAGTTTTTAACTTGTAAGTCACATTAGGCCTTTGATGAGTCCATATTATGACTTGTTATTAACATAATTCATAGCATTAAACATGTCAATTAGTTGAGAATTTCATGTAAACTTATGATTTAGAATTATCTTAAGGTATAAATTAGATTCTTCTATCTCTATAAATTTATATGAGTCTAAGTTAACTTTATTTACATTATGTTCTGACCATTTGCATGTTTTAGTCTTCATATTTTGATATGTATAGGAAATAGTAGCATATAATAAGAGTTTTTACACGATCTCATGAAGATAAGGATGTTATCAGACATAGAACTTATCATATGAAGCATGGCTATGGATTATATTAGCCATCTACAAATTTCATCAGTTAAATATAGATTCTACCAGTTAGCTATGGATTTCATTAGTCAACTACAGATTTTGCTAATTAGCTATGGATTTAAAAATATGACTATGACTTACCATAATTTTGCTATAGATTATCATAGTTCACTCCATATTTGATCATAACATGTTCCAAAGTGTTCAAGAATATTTTTCACCTTCTCCATGATGATCTAAAAGATTCCTTTTGATATTTATAATTTGTACATGTATGTATATATATATATATATATATATATATATATATATATATAACTTCATATTTCTGTATGGTCTTCTATTTATGGAAGTTGTCTTTCTAGGTTTCAACTCTAAAGATAAAAGATATGGATATGTTATATGTAAAAATTTGGTAGTTACATATAGTTAAGCATGTCAATTATAATCTCATGTGATCTTTTTGATTATGTATAGATCTGATTGTAATGTTTCTCTATTTTAGCCATATCTCCCAATTTATCTAAAATATCTTCTTGTTCTAAGTTAGTTGAGTTATTTCTTGATTTTTAGGAGAGATAGTTTCCTTTGCATAGAATAAAAGGATAGATCCATGTTAGATCTGGAGTCATGTGTGTGTGTGTGTGTGTGTGTGTGTGTGTGTGTGTGTGTGTGTGTGTGTGTGTGTATACACAGAGATATTGTAATTATAGTTATTTTTTAATACAAGAAGACTCATATCAACTTACTATTTCAATTCATGTGTTGAGATATCATTCTAAGACTAAGTTGATTCAAACTTGAATTTGAGGGTGAGAAAAGGCCCACTCACCAAGGAGACTATAGACTTTATTTTTGTATTTATAAAGTTATTTCTTGTTTGATTCAATTGAAATTGATATCTATATGTTCTGTTTGATTAAGACTTATAACATATAAGATAAAGTAGATAATTAATGTGTTACTTTAAGATTTTCATAAGCATTTAATCATTCCTTTAATTTTTGTAACTTTCATTCTACAAGTGTGGATTTAAGATTTGGTTTAAGTGAGTTTATTTTGTAGCATTATGTGATTGCTTTCATATTCTTCAATTTAGCATAGTTTGGTTTATTTACATTTCATATATGAGTGTTTCTTTTCAACATTAGATTAGATTCTTGGGAATAGACATTAGGTTAGTAAAACACTAAAAACCCCCCAAAATAGTACTATTATCTAAAACCAATAAGTTCTTTAATATAGACAACCTTGGATACTGACCCTGGTAAGAAATGACACCATCTTAGGTTGGTTAAATGAAGGAATAAAAATGACACCCATCATTTTTGACACCATTATTAAGGAAATTATTTCAAAGTATTAGTAAGGTAAACACTCAGGCTAACATTCAAATTATAAACAAACACAAAAATAAAATAAAATTACTCTCTTGTCAAATATAGGTATATGGTTAGGCAAAGGGATTCACAAGGTAGGTTTGTTCTAAAAGATTCTAATCCTTTATAGAAAATAACCAAAGAATTTTTATAAAAGATTTTTTTTTTGAAAAAATAAATGAGTCTTTTAGAAGTACCTATAAGGATTTATAAGAATCTTCCTTTGCAAGAGCTGAAATTTCAGACACTGAACAATCAGAATCCCCTCTTTTTAATAGAACTCTATTTTCCATTGGAGAGAACATAGGCCATGTATAAAATATTTTTAATAATTATATTGAGAGGACTTTAATTAATCCTATCATCTTTGATAATGATGAATGAACAATAATGAAAAAAAATTCCCCATCTAATTTACATACCTTCAAAGTTCTATCCACTGAATACCCATGCTAATTTATTTTTGAGTTCAAAGTCCTTTGCTAGACCTATGATTACACTTCAAACAATCAAAAGTTAAAGCTATTTAATTCTATTCTAAAGGAAGGAGCAATGATGTGGTTCATGGGAGTAACAAGGAGCTCTATTAGCACTTAGAGAGAAATGGAAATAATATAATTGAACAAGTATCAAGATTACTATAGGGTCAAGGATAGGAAAGAATAATTTTTCAAAATCAAGCAAAATGAAGATGAAAAACTTGAAGATTAATTAGATAGGCTTGATTTTTATCATAATAGATGTGGTTATGAGTCATTTGAGGTAGTGATCAAAATTATTTTCCTTAAAGTACTAGATGACTCCTATAGGCATTCTTTGAATCTTATAGGGAAGGGAGATATTTCCAAACTATACTTCCAAAAGATAACACATTTATGTTCCAACTACTCTAGGAAAAAACCCATCAATAGAAGAGGGAAACTAGGGAGATCCAGTGATGTAAGCTAACTCATATAAGAACTAACAAACTTTAAAAAAACATACTAGTTTAATTGAATTCAACAATAGATGGATTTCAAGATAAGGATAAATTTAACACTAAACCATTAGAGATCTATTGTCCAAAGTATAGATTGAAACATGAACTTAGGGATTGTCCTCTAGACAAAATATAAATCTTTGGAATATATGATACTCAGGATCATCACACAAAGAATTGTAACCACCTTCCCCCTCTAAATAATTTGTTTAAATAGAATGCACAAACCATAAAATAAATAAACTATGTTTAAAGACAAGGAAATACATTTCAACAAAATCAACCACAATAGTTTGGCTCAATAATTCCTTTTCCATAATGGCATGCACCTCAATAAGTGTGATAAATACCACCATGGGAACCCAAGAATGGATGCTATAATAATGGATGATGCCCTAACCCTTTTAATAAACAAGGATACCCCAAGGTCACCAATAGCCATGGAAAAATCAACATTGGAATTCTGGCCCAAACTATAATCTATAACAACAAAGAAGGTATCCACAACAACATTAATAATAATTAATGGCTCCTCAAGGAAATCAATCAACCCCTATAGAACAAGTAAACCAACCTCAACTACCTAATTATCTAGTATCAAATCTAAAAACTAGATAGGTTTATGTAAATGAACAAGGTGAAACCATAGGGGTATGTGTGTACTAAATGTGCATACATACATCTAAGGTTAGAAAAAATGTTGAAAGAACCTCAAATCAACATTATAGAAGTACCTTTTGAAAAAAAAAATCACAAACTAAACTAGAGAAAGAAGTAGAGTCAAGATAAATTTGTAAAAATAGAGAAAGTCATCATAACTCTATCTGTTACTTTTCTAAAAAGATTGAAGGAAGTGGAAAACAACAAGGAATCTAAATTAATTCAAGAACTTAGGAAAATCAACATAGAGATTCCATTGTTACAAGACATTAGGGACATTCTATAATTAAATAGGGTGATCAAAATTTTGTGTATCGAGACACTTGGTAGAAAAATACAATATCCTAAGATCATATAGGTAGATGGCAAGCTTGTTGATTTATTAGTAGCTAAGTTACTTTTGCCTAAATATGGGGACTCATAGAGTCCTATCATTTTTGTAAAGATAAGATAGTAGGAGATACCAAATGTACTAGAGGACTTAAGAGCTACTATTAATGTTATGAATATAGACACCATGCTAAATCTCTCTTTGAAAGTTATGTAACCAACTACCACAATCCTATAGATGGTAGATCATTCTACTACCAAACCAAAAGGTGTCATTGAAGATATAACATTAAATATAGAATTATGGGAATACCCTATTGAATTTATTGTCCTCTATCCCAATAATAAACAAATTGGATACCCATTGATTCTAGGAAAACCTTAGTTAGCAACTATAGCAACATTGATTTGTTGTAGATCAGGGGATATGACCATCTTGAATAATCTAAAATCAAAACATATTTCCTTATATCCACCTTCTCAAACATAAATAAATTATATTAAATAGTTGTGGATAGATCAACCTGATTAAAAATGTGATAATATCTCCTTTCTAGCTATGGTCACAATCATTGATCACATAGAAGAACTAGAGGGTGAGTTATTAATAAGTATCATAACTACTATGGATCTTGATAGTTTAGCTAGAGATATTGATAGTCCAATTATAGATTTCAATAAAATATCCTTTCATGATGGAATTTACTATCCTCATAATCAACAATCCTTTTCCACCTCTTATAATATGTTGTAAGACCATAAGGACATTCTAATTAATGTTATGTAGTGGGCACATGAAGGTCAAAATTCATTCTTAACAAAATTTTGTTGTCCTTTAGCTGGAGTTATTAATATAAGAGATAAAATTTTCAAATATAATATCATATTCCATACATTTTTACCACATACTTGGCATCTCAACTCATTGATGAGTGAATTCAAACAAATATATTATTTCCATCCAAACACTAAACAAATCACATTAACACCAGGGAAGACACTCAACATAAATAGTTGGTCAATAGATGATCAAGAAATGAATTTTTTTATGTACTCAAAGACCATACTCAAGATTTTGCTTTGGAATATCAAGACATTAAGGGAATACATCCAATAATATTCACACACCATATTTACGTAAAGAACATTAAAATAGTAAGGCAACCTTAAAGAATAATTAATCCTACCTTAAGAGACATTGTGAAACATGAAATTAAAAAGTTTTTATAAGTTGGGTTCATTTATCCTATTCTTAATAGCCAATGGGTCTCTCCCTTAGTTATTGTTCCCAAGAAAAATGGTAAATGGAGAGTATGTGTAAACTATAGGGAGTTGAACAAAGCAACCATGAGAGATTACTTCCCTTTATCCTTTATTGACCATGTACTTAACAACTTCGTTGGGAAAAGATATTTTTCTTTCTTAGATGGATTTAGTGGATACAAATAGATACAAGTGGTACTTGAAGACCAAGACAAAACAACCTTCACTTGTCCATGGGGGACATTTTCATATAGATTATTTCCCTTTGGTTTATGAAATGCACCTATCACTTTTCAATGAGCATTCCTAGCCATATTTTTAGATTTGACCAATGACTATGTGAATGTCTATATAGATGATTTTACTATTCATGAAGAGTCCTATGATGAAAGTTTGAGAAATCTTTGAAAAATACTATATATATTTGAGGATCACCATTTGTCTTTAACTCATGAAAAGTGTTTAATCATGGTAGAAGAAGGTATAGTTTTAGGACATCATATTTTTGCAAAAGGAATACAAGTGGATCCAAATAAAATCAAAGTCATCTCAAACTTACCTATTCCTCAAAATTAAACTAATATTAAGAGTTTCTTAGGCTATGCAGGATACTACAAAAGGTTCATAGAATATTTCAACAAGATTTTTACTCTAATGTTTTCTTTGCTAACAAAAGAGAGTGAGTTTTTTTGGAATTCATACCACCAACAAGTCTTTAAAACCATCAAGGAAAAGTTGAGTACTACACCAGTCCTAAGAGGACCTAACTAGTAACAACCCTTCTATATTTATACTGATGCATCTAATCATTCTATGTGAGATGTTCTGGGATAAAAAGGTGAAGATGGATAGATGTATGCCATATATTAAACTAGAAATAACTTGAATTAAACCAAAAGAAATTATAAAACCACTAAGAAAGAATTATTTATTGTGATTTATGCCATAAATAGATTTAGACACTACAT
This sequence comes from Torreya grandis, assembly GCA_037957365.1. Taxonomy (NCBI): domain Eukaryota; kingdom Viridiplantae; phylum Streptophyta; class Pinopsida; order Cupressales; family Taxaceae; genus Torreya; species Torreya grandis. Next base: position 1,490,332 of record JARHVA010004534.1, read on the forward strand.
TATTGGTTACAAAATCTTTGTATATATTGATCATGCAACTATTAGGTATTTGATGAATAAGCCAGTGGTAGGGAATAATTATAAAGTGGCTATTATTGTTGTAGGAATTTGATATAATAATTATTGATAAATAAGGTAAACTAAATTTGTTTTATAATTTTATTTTTGGATTGAATAATGTAGATGAACTTATAGAAGATAGTTTTCTAGATGAGCAATTATTTGTTGTTTCACCACAATCAGCTTGGTTTGTTGATATAGTAAACCTTATGGCTACAGGGAATTTTTATTTTAAGTTTAATAAAAAATAAAGAAATGTTTTATTAAAGTTAGTTCTTATTATAAATGGATTAATGGTATATTGTTTAAACTTGGACCTGATCATGTTTTCCATAGGTGTGTAAAGGATAATAAAATGTATGACATCATTCATGCTTGTCATGATGAACCTAGTAGAGGACACTATTTAGTTAAAAGGAATATCCATGATCCTTAGATTTTGTTAATTTTGGCCATCTCTTCACACATATGTCAAGGTATATGTTTAGCAATGTGATCCATGTCATAGAATGGGGAAACCTACATTATCCTCTAAGATGCCTCTCCATCCTCAAATAATTATAGAGACTTTTGAGAAGTGGGGCATGGACTTTGTTGAGCCTATAGATCTACCTTCTCTAAATAAATAATATTTATTGGTATATACATATTATGTGACCAAATAGGCTAAAATACAAGATCTTTCTTTTGTAAGAGAAGAGGCAGTAGCAGACTTCCTATATTCCAAGATCATGTAGTATTTTGGAGTACCAAGGGAGATAATGTCTGATTAGGGACCACAATTTATGTCTAAGATGATCTAATCATTCATAGAGATCTACCAAGTCAACCATATAAAGTATTCTCCATACCATCCTTAAGCAAATAGATAGGTAGAGGTTAATAATAGAGAATTAGAAAATATCCTTACCAAGATAGTCATTAGTAGCAAAAATAATTGGGTATCCAAACATATAAAAGCTGTATGGGTATATAACACCATGTGGAATAAAACTAATGGTTTTTCCTCATATGAACTAGTATTTGGTAAGAAAAATTTCCTTTCAATTATATTTGAAATGCAAACTTTGAGGACTACACTAGAATTAAGAATTGATTTGGATGAAACACAAAGAGAGATAATTTTAAAATTGAATAAGATAGATGAGATGATAATGGAAGATTTATAGTAGATGGAGATGAAGTAATACCAAAGGAAACAATGGCTTGATTTGCACATCAAAGAAAGATAGTTCAAAGGATATTGGACGCTTTTGTATGATTCCAAGTATCAACACTTCAAAGGTAAGTTGAGAACTAGATGGTTAGGACTATTTCAAATAGAAAATATTTTTGACAATGGTTCAGTATAGTTATTACCTATAGATGAAAATAAGAAAACATTTTTTGTTAATGGACATTAGTTAAATATATACCAAAAGCCTTACAATAAATAAAAATTTATTCAACTAGTGTAAAATGAGTTTGGTACCATGGAAGAACTCAAATATTCCATGACTATTGATCCTTGAAGATAAGATGTCCTGAATAAAGGAAGTTGATCCACCTCTTCTCTAAAAATTAAAAAAAATCAACAATGAAAATCCTTAGGGAAATTGTTGATAGTCATGTTCAAAAAACTAGCTTGCTAGCTCTTCATGTACTAAATGATGAGCCTTGAATAGAAAACTAATAAATGGATAATCAAGGGCAAACAACTATAAAAATAAAAAAAATAGAAAAGTGAGTTAAAAAATTCAAGAATCATGACTGATTCACTTTATTCTAAAGCGATAAAATTTGATGTTATTGTTTTCTATACTATTCCTCATAACTAATTCATGTGATTTTCTTTGTTAGAATAGGTAAAAAAGTCAAACAAGAACAATATCATGGTTTGTAAGGCATAGTATCTATTTTTATACTAAAAGTTAGTTTTTAATTTCTAAGTTTGCATGCATTTGCTCAAATATTTGGCATAAAATTTTCCATATAATGTTATAAGGAGAATATTTCCATGACATAAAAAAAAATCATTTCAAAAATTCAGATTTTTAACACTCAAGTGTATGTTACGAATAATGTCCTTTCAAGATATAAGTTACTTTATGATGACATATCCTTTTCATCATATTACTTTATGTGGATAAAGTAATGGCTAAAGATTTGGTAGTATAATAATTATAAATCATTGAAAAGGGACAAATTACATCATCATTATTATTTTGAATTGACATTATCATAATTATTTGGCACACTCTAGGTTTTGTCCATAGTAAAGAACCAAATGAGATATTATTTCTATTCATTTATTCCTAATGAAGCATATTTTGTTTGTAAATTGAGATGTGGGATTGACTATGTTATGCACAAACTCCAAACTCAAGATGGGACTAAAGAAAAATTCTAAACCAGAGACTACAAATGATCTTTTGAGGGATGAGCTAGTGAAGTAGGTACTTGTAATATTTGGGTGGCTCAAATTATTCCTAAAATTCTAGGGTTATGATGAGGCATTGGTTATAAATTTCATCCTCCATTTGAAATCTGATGTCTCTACTATTTGAGGTGTGCAGATTCCATTTTCTACTTAGGTTCTCAGTGAGATAACTACAGTTCTAGATGAGGAAGTAAGAATTGTAGGTAGATCTTAATTCAATGATCTCATTAAAATATTTAACAATGAATGGGAACCGATGATAATTTATGTCCAAGATGTCAAAGGTAGGATCAAAGGAGTCAATAGGGAATCTTTGCCTAAACCATGGAGGTTAGTTTCTTTTTAGCTTATAAAAGACCTAACCTATGAAGTTCAATGTAGTGTTTTAAGTTGTGTAGTATTGAGAATGTTAATATGCCTAAGATATGTTACACAACAACCCCATCATCAAATTAATCTTCCCTCATTTTTGGTTAGGATACATTTAGGTTATGGCCATGAGATACCCAAAATACCATCTACCATTCACCACCATAGATTAATCCAATTGATCATCCAACACCATTTTTTGTAATAGTAAAATGTCATAGAATCCTATACTACCTTTCATGAGGGTAAAACATAAAAGCAAACCTATATGTTCTAAGTAGATACCTCTAGATCCTCATGCCTCAATATTTATAACTTAACATAGAACTTCTTCCAAAGAAATTATCCCTAAATCCACTCACAATACATGATCCATAGTTATAGCTACTACATTAAAACCCCCAAGTCCTCTTAACATGATTTCACCACCTAAGCCAAGTAAAAATTGAGGCTTAGATCTTACACCAAAAATCTTAAGCAAACTCCTCAAATTGCCCCTATTTAGGAACCTAACCAAATTGGTGAGGATGAATCATTACTAGATCCTATCTCACATCCTACACCTCAAATAACCTCACATGAAAAAAACCTTTCTCTTACTCAAAATAAATGGAGGAAATTCATATTGATTGTTGATATTGATGAGACTATGGATGTAGAAACCCTAGGTATCCTAAGACATGACACTACTACCACTGTTAGTGAGCCACAAACTAGAGAAGAAATATAAACTCCTCTTCCACAAAGATGATTTTGTAGAAAACATTCCTAAGGATGTTCCTACTCCTTCCACATATAAATAAATAGACAAAGGAAAGGCCCTAATAACTGAATAATAAGGTAAACCTTCAAAAAGAGCAGATGATGTAGAGTTACAACATGCTCTAACATTATTTCTTCCAGTGGCCACAATTAATCAAAATGTAGATGAAATTATTGAATTAATCTCTGCATCTCAGAATAAATATTATGTCATTGCCTTTCTAATGAAACAAATATAAAATATTGAAATTTAGTCTTTGAAGAAATTGGATGATTCATGAAATGATAGAATTGATTTATGGAACTATACTAAAACACTTGAAGAAGACAATATCTCTTTGAGAATAAATATTCTAAATTATGAATAGGAAAATTCTAGATTAAAAACTCAAATAAGTTCCATCTCCTCTAATATCCCTCCTAAAGTCATGATAGAATAGGGTTCTCAAACTACTTTGTTTGTTCCTGATGTAAAAAACCAATAGGAGGAAATGTGTTCTGAGCTTAAGGAGTTGAAGAGATGAAACCGCCATCTTGGGAAGGATAAGCAATAATTACAAGAGGATTTAACATAGGCACAATAGAAATAAGAACAAGCTAAACAAACCCTTCAATTCACATGTCAACTTAGTGAAAAAAATTTGGATTGTAGAGTTCCTTCTTCCTCATATAGTTTATTTTTGCATGAGAAGTTTTTTAGATGGTAGATGCTCTATATTTTTTGTGGTTTATCCCATGAAATTAATATAAATGATGAATTTATGATATTTTTTCAAAATAGTACACCTAATAGGAAAGATTTTCTATGTGAATTTTATTTATGTGATATCATTTTGGGCAATACAAATAATTTCTTGATAAACTTGTTTGGGGAGAACTATAGTTAAGGTATCTTATTTTTGCAATAGGAATATAATTACATGGAAAGATATATATGATGATCATACAAACATAAAAATGGATGTTGGTCTCTGTATTAGATCCCAGTTCAATGATGCATAATACATATTGTAGAAATTCTAGAGTTTTTATCAACATCTTAGGATCTGTGACCATTATATCTATACCTTGCAAGATGGTCTCATAAAATTTGAGTTATTTGTTCAACACAACTTTGATCGAGTAGTGATTTCTTGTAGAAAATGTTGGCATATGTTACCAGTCAGTTTAAGGTAAATAAATTTGTCATCCCCTAGTACTATCTAATGGTCTCTTAGGAGGGCTAAGGTAATATTTTAGATAATTATAGATGTTCTTAAGGGGGATGGATATAAACCATAGATAGGGATAAGATTTAGACCTCCTTTGCTACTCTCGCCTATGTCTCCATGTAAAAACACAAGACCTCAATATAATGAGTAGTTTGTTATTTGGCTCCACTTTTTACAAAGAGATATGAGATTTAATCCTCACCATCAAATGATATTTCAATATTTGTATTCTATCTATGACCTGAGTCTCAAGCTAGAATAAAGGGTTCATAACTATGAGGATAGAGAGAATTAGTTTACAATGGGACTTGAAAAAGGTAAGGTGTGGGGGAGATGATGAGTCCATATTATAACTCATTATTTCCATATTTCATAGCCTTAAACATATCAATTGGTTGAGAATTTCATGTAAACATAGGATTTAGAACTAGATTAAGATAGAAAATAGATGATTTTATCTCAAAAAATTCATGTGAGTTTAAGTTAACTTTGTTTTCATTATGTTCTAACCATTTGCATGTTTTAGTCTTCATATTTTTATATGTATAGATAATAGTAACGTCTGATAAAAGTTTTAATAAGATATCATTAATATAAGGATATTTCAAGACATAGAACCGATCATCTGAAGCATCACTATAAATTCTATCAGTCAACTATAAATTATTTTATCAATCTATAGATTTCATCAGTCAAATATGGATTCTACTAGTTATCTACATATTTCTTTAGGCAACTTCAAAATTTTTAGTTAGCTATAGATTTCAACATGCAACTATAGATTACCATAGTTTTTCTATGGATTTTTATAGTTCACTCTAGATTTGATCATAACATGTTCTAAAGTGTTTAATAATATTTTTCACCTTCTCCATGATGATCTAAAAGAATCCTTTTGATATTTATATTTTTTTACATGTATATATATATATATATATATATATATATATATATATATATATATATTCATATTATTGTATGGTCTTCCATTTATGGGAGTTGTCATTCCATGTTTTAACTCTAAAGATAGAAGATATGGATATGTTATATGTATATATTTGGTAGTTAGAGATAGCTAAGCATGATAGTTGTAATCTCATGTTTATCTTTCTAATTCCATATAGATCTGATTGTAATGTTTCTCTATTTTGGCTATATCTCCCAATCTATCTAAAATATATTCTTGTTCTATGTCAGTTGATTTGTTGCCTAATTTTTAGGATATAAAGTTTATTTTGCATAGAATAAAAGGATATATCCATGCTAGATCTAGAGATGAGATATTGTAATTCTGGTTGTTTTTCAATACAAGAAGACATGCAATAATTTACTCTTTCAATTTATGTGTTGAGATAGCATTCTAATACTAAGTTGATTCAAACCGAAATTTGAGGATGAGGAAGTGCCCACTCCTTAAGGAGATATGAGACTTTATTTTGGTATTTATAAATTTATTTCTTTTTTGTTTCAATTGAAACTGATATATATACATTTTATGTGATTAAGACTTATAACCTACATGATATAGTAGAGAATTAATGTGTTACTTTTAGATTTACATAAGAATTTAATCATTCCTTTAATTTATAAAACTTTCATTCTAAAAGTGTGGATTTGAGATTTGATTTGATTGAGTTTATTTCAAACAATATCATACTTTTTATGGGTGCAATCAAACAAAAACATTGTATAATGACCTCATACATCATGAACAACCTTTGACATCAATGGTAACATCAATGTCAAGCCTCAACAATGAAAACAATGTTAAAAAATCTCCCCTTTTATCATTAATGGAAAACCATACTAAAAACTCATTATCCTTATCTCCCCATTCTGGTCTTTCTCCCCCTTTGACATAAATGGAAATATAATGTCTTAATTTCCTTGGATCACACTTCTTATAATAAAAAGTACTCAACACACAGAACTATGAGTTTATGAGACATAAAATAAACATGCTCCCCTATCTCCATGCATACCTTCTTGGAATAACTCACTTATTCTTGTAGCTAATGAGCATGATTATATCCCACTAATTACTTGGCTTATTCAATGATTACTAAGGGTAGGAATTATACCCAATTCTTATCTTAGGTGTTCAAAAGTTGCATTTGGAATTAGTTTGGTCAAAATGTTTGTAATGTGATCCTATGTAGAAACATATTCAAGTTTGACACTTTACTTACTTACCTACTCTCTTATAAAATGATACATAATGTGAATGTGTTTTGTCCTTGAGTGTATGACAGGGTTATTTGAGATGATTATAACACTTGTATTATCATAATAGATAGGGCTAGGACCATAATACTCCACCTTGTAGTATTTTAGGGTCTATCTCATCCATAGAACCTGGGCGAAACATGAAGTTGTTGTAATGTACTCAGCTTCACAAGTGGAAAAAACTATTGATGGTTGGTTATTTCTTATCCATGAGACTAGGCACGCACCTAAGAAGAAGGCTCCTCCATTAGTACTCTTCCTATCATCTATACTTCCTTCCTAATCTATAACTATGTAGGCTATCAAATTAAAATCCTTGCTTCTTCGATACCACAATCTAAATTCCATATTCCCTTTGAGATACATAAGTATCATTTTGAATACTTGTAGATGATTATCCTTTAGATTTTCTTGAAACCTTCCCACAAGACTTACTACTTGCATGATGTCAAGTCTAGAGGCAGTGGTGTAAATCAAACTTTTAATCATTGACCTAAATGATGTCTGATTAACCTTTGAAGACTAATCTTCCTTACTCAATTTAGATCTTGTGATCCTGGGTGTACTATTTGCCTTTAAATACTCCACCTCAAACTTATTTAACATCTCTCTTATGTACTTGGATTATGAGATGAATATACATTTTTTAGATTGAGTGATTTATAAACCAAGAAATAATAATAGTTCTCATAGCATGGACATCTAAAACACTCTCTTCATCACCTTAGAAAAGGCCTTTATCATGTTCTCATTATTTACATGGAAGATGATGCCATCCATATAGACAACTATAATCAGTTTATGGTCATCTTTTGTCTTGATGTATAGATTTTTGTCTATAACTCCTCTCTTAAATCCTTGATCCAATAGATACTTGTCCAACCTAGCATACCAAGGTATAGGAGCTTGCTTTAGACCATGGAGAGATTTCTTAAATTTTAAAACATAGTCTTTGTCATCCGGTAGTGAGAACCCTTTAGGTTTCTCAATGTACACTTCTTATTCCAAGTTCCCATTTAAGAAGGCAGATTTGACATCTATCTAGTATACCTTGAATATTTTGAATAATGCATAAGCTAGAAAACATCTAATAGCCTCCAATCTTACTACTAGTGAAAATGTTTCCTCAAAATCTACCCCTTCAACTTTTGCATATCCTTTTCATACCAATCTAGGTTTATTCCTAGTGATTTCTCCATCTTCATTCAACTTGTTTTTTAAAACCCATTTTTTGCCAATGACATTTTTGTCTTTAGGCTTAGGAACTAATTCCTAGGTCTCATTCTTCTTTATTTGGCCTAGGTAATCATTAATAAAATCTATCCAAAATTTCTATTTGCTTACTTATATAAGACTCTTAGGTTTAATCTTGAATAATAGAGAATTCTCTTGATTTAGATTACTTACTAGTCTTCTCCTAATTTTCATACATACATTTTTATTGATAATGATTTGAGATTTAGGGTGGTCTCTTTGAGTCTATCTTGAGGGTCCTTTTGAGTCCTATCTCTCTTCAACTTATTTTTCTTCTTCATCAACCTCTATATTCTCTTCTTCATTATTGAAGTCCACATTTTCTAAAGTTTTTTTACTATGACTGATATTTCTTTGTCTCACCAATCCTCACATTGGTGATTTCCACTATATTTTGTAGTTTCTTGTATATTCTAATAATATTCCTTCATCATATCTATAATCAAACCTACCCAAGTCTTCATCATCTCTTTTAATGAAACATTTACTCCCAAACACTCTAAAGTGTTCTACATTTGTATGTCTACCTTTCCATAGTTCATAAGGAGTCTTGTTACTATTAGTCCTTATCTATCCCGTATTCAAAATGTAGATAATAGTTCTTACTACCTCTCTCTAATATCTATCAAATAATATAGACTCATTCAACATAGTTATATCTATATCTTTAAATATCCTATTCTTGATTTGCACTACCCCATTTTGTTGAGGTGTCCTAGAAACTGAGAATTGTCTCCTTATTCCATGAACCTCACATAAGTCATCAAAATAATTAGACCAAAACTTTCCTCCTCTATCAGATCTTAGGAACTTGATCTTCCCATTCTTCTCATTTTCAATAAAATCCTTTAATGCCTTGAAATTGTCAAGAGATTTTGATTTCTCTTTTAGGAATTCAATCCAAGTCATTCTTGTGTAATCATCAATGAGTAACATGAAGTAACTATCTTCAAGAATTCTTTGAATTATTTTATGCCCATAGAGTTTAGTGTTTATTAACTCCAAGGGTATTTTAGTAGAGTACTCCTTGGACTTAAACATTATATTCTACTTACCATGTTGACATGCATTGAAAAGTATGTTTGTAGGTTTGATTATCTTAGGCATGTTCTTCATAGAATTCTTAGTGCTAATCACGACCAAGTTATCAAAGTTTAGGTGACCTATCCTTTTTTTCCATATCCAACTTTTATATATCTCGGTGATGAAATATTTATCATTTATCTCATTCAATACATATAGGTTATTCTCAGTCCTCTTGGCATTGGCAATTAGCCTTCCTAATTTAGCTTTCCTTATCTACATCCTTTATCATGAAAGGTTACTATGTGTCCTTGATTACACATTTGAATTACATTAAGAAGGTTATGTTTCAGACCTTCCACATACAACAAATTTTATGTCTTGGTCTTTTTATTATCCAAAATCAAGACACCTTTACCAATTATATTGATAGTTGTGTTATCTCCAAACCTTATTGTTCTTTCAGCATTCTTCTTTAAAGAGATAAACTTGTTTCTATCTCCTGTTATGTGGATTGAGAAAAAATTATATATATACCATTTCATGCCTTCATATTGAATGTGAAAGGTAGTATAATCTAGCATATAGTCCTCTTTGGTATTTTATTCCTCCTTAGCAAATAATCCATCTTACTTATTTAGATTAATATGATCCATCTTAGCTTGCTTTGGATTCCATACCAATGTTTGATCCTTATTATGCATTTTAGGAGCTTAATATGTTTTTTTAAATCTTGTGGATCTTCTAATTTTTTTGAGTAAAATCTTGTAATATATCCTATATTATGACAAATGTAGCAAACAACATTTCTATACTTACCATGATTCCATGATGAATTATCTTTTATAGCATTAGGTTGCCTAATTGGTATTTTTAGGTTAGTACTCCTGACATGTCTTAACTTCTCATGCTCTCTCTCAAACTTTTTCAAATTTTCTATGAGATATTCATGCTTAGCCTTTAATGAATCTAGCTTTATCTTTAATTGGTCATACTTAGCTTCCTTTGATTTACACTTTATGTTCACCTATTACAAATAACTCTTGAGATCCTTGATAGTCTCCTTTTGGTGTTTCAAATCATCAAGGGTATTCATGAGCTTAGCTTCAAGATATAATTCATATTTTCTTTATTCAATGTCATAGTAAACTTCATCATACATGTATTCTTCCTATTGATCACAAGACATTCTTTTGGTTATTAGGATCACATTCAAGTAGTTAAACTTGCCTCAAAGGACTAAGACCTAATACCAATTGTTAGAATAACAATGAATAATAGGGGATGGATCAATATTCAAAACTTTTACAATCTTTACCTTATCATTCATGAACTATCAAAATAATAGAGTAAGATAGAAACACATTAAGAGCCATGAACATGAGAGAGGAACATAACCCATAAAACACTTATTTGATTGGGAAAACCTCAAGGGGAAGAAAAACCATTGATGATAAAAATTGACTACTCTCTTATAATTCAAACATCAATATTTAGTGAAGCACCAAATTCACTTGGAGCACCAACATCAATTAGTCAAACACCAACTTGATTAGACTTTAACAAGCACCTACTTGCAAGGAGGCACCAAACCCCTAGATGAATCAACACCACCTCAGCCACATCAAAAAAATTATCACCTTGAAAAACCTTTATTTTTCATACAATATATGATGATATTCATCTTCAGCTCTTCAGACACACCTATCCTTCTCAAACTAGTCTCTAGCCTTCTTTGCTCAATTATCCCTCTTCTTGACTTAGTTAGGTCATATGAACTTGATAAACATATAAAAACTCTTGAAAAATATTCATGATGGTTTATTTTTACCCTATTTATTGTATACAATACCTTATTCATATATTGAAACTTGTATCTCATTCTCTTTAACACACACTCTCTAGACAATTATGTTTATTAGGCCTTGTTCTTATACTAATTCTTGCTCATACACCTCTTGATCAGAAATACAAACTTGAACACTTAGTTTTTAAATTAAATAGGACTAATAAATTTTTAAAAACATGAAACAAATATTAAAATAGGTTGGTCATATCATATATGACCAAAACCCCTTTTAGGCTTAAAGGAGACCTAATTCAATTAGGCCTTCATTAGCACATGTTACCCTTTAAACATAGTGGAATGCTATAAAACTTCTCAAATGGAAGTAAAATATAATATTTAAATTTAATATACCCATAAAAATATCATATTTTGTTCATGACACCTTTTAACTTCAACCACCACTTGAACCACATTATTAGCACTATTCATAATTAGGCTTGTGCATACCCAGAAAGTCTGTCTTGAAAATCTAAACCAAAAACACAATATTGTAATATAACCATATAAAAAAATATATAAATATAATCCTCATGATCTCATATTAATCACCATGTGAATTATATCTCACAATTCAAGGTAAAAGTAATCAAACCCTTCTTTGAAAGTAGCCTACTCAGAACTGCCAATAAGCTTCAAAACATAGTCATGAAACAATGAGATAAAACACATATAAAATTACTTTCATAAATTTAAAATGAATTTATATTATCTTAAAACATCATAAAAACAAATTAAAACAAATATATCATAATCTCTAATATAAATAATGGTCTTATAGACAAATCTCATGGCTTCAGTGTACACAAACCTCACTGAGTTAGATAAGTCAATTTGAGAGCAAATTTTTGATATATACCATCATATAAAAATATTATATAAAATATATAAATGTGTTATATTTATTTAAAAATAATCCCAAGAATTTTTATCCATATTTAATCCATGACAACAGATCCCTAATCTTATTATCACTTCTATCTAATTTTTCTCACTGTCTACACCATTAGGATTTTTAGCAATAGGTCAAATTACATGACTATTTTAGCACATATAAGGTATATAAAATTATTATAAACCATAGTTTAAATATTATATAAGTCTCAATATTCAACCTTCATCCATTTATCAACTTTGACTTGGTCAAACTTGCCTGCTACAATAATTTTTTGAGAAATAAGGCTTTTCTTATAGGGTTCACTCACTCACATGACAAACCAATGCCACTTGGAGACACTTGGGAGATTAAAATAAATTATCCAATCATAAAAATAGTTCATCCAATCAATCATGATCCATTTCCATCAAGATATTCCATATTCGGTTAAATTTAGGGTTTTAGAGAGGTTTAAACCACCTTAAAGTCTTAACAGTCATTCATAAATATTAGCCCCTTATTCCAAAAAATAAATCTTGTAAATTTGATATAGGACCCTTAAAAATATAAAATTAATGGATTATGTTATCATTTATAGGTTACATGTGCCAATCAATACTTTAAAGTTCTTTTTGGGTTGAGAATCCTTCATTTTGTGCACACAAAAAACCTCAAAACCACATTCCATGCCTTTTCTTGCAAAATTTGACCTCAAACATGGTAAAAATAACTAAAACAGCATGTAATACCTTTTTAAATTCTCATTTTTCCATTCCTATGTTGGAAACTGATCTTAATACCCCATTCAACTACCATTTCTCTTTGCTCTCTAGGCTTTTGACCTGTAAGTCACATTATGCCTTGAAAATGACCTTATAGCCACTATCCATGCATTATACACCTCAATATCATGAAAAAACAACATATAACATGTTATAAAACTAATTTTAATCCTTAATAGGTGTTGAAAATACCTCATGACCCCTCATTAGGTCAGCTAGAGTCTAGAACTAGTCTAGTTGCATGTTAGGTCTGTAGATCTTACCCCTGAAGGCTTATTTTGAGACAATCATGAGTACTCCAATACCTCATATGAATTATTAAAAAACAAAATATATCCTCTTATTCCTCTATGCATCCATATTACTATGTCATCATACTCCTTTATGCATAATAATAAATATCCTTTGCATAAGCCTTCTCAAGTCTCCTGCTAGGTATATGCACTTGACAACTTTGACACCTAATATTGAAACATTATTTGATGATTATATAACTTGATTACATGAATTATAAATTTTTAAAATAATTTCATACTTATCATGTATGCAATCAAACAAAAACATTGTTCAATGACCTCATACCTCATGAATAACCTTTGACATCAATGACAACATCAATGCCAAGCCTCAACAATAGAAACAATGCTCAATGATCTCCCCTTTTATCATTTATGGAAAAACATATTGAACATTATTCATAATTATTTCCCCATTTTGGTATTTATCCCCCTTTGACATAAATGACAAACTAATGTCTTCATTTCCTTGGATCACACTTCTTACAATCAAAAGTACTCAACACACATAACTATGCATTTATGAGACATAAAACAAACATACTCCCTCTATCTCCATGCATACATTCTTGAAAGAAATCACCTATTATTATAGATAATTATCATTATTACCTCCCAATAAGTACTTAGATTCTTCAATGATTGATAGGGGTAAGAATTACACCCAATACATGTCTTACATGTTTAAAATTTGCCTTTAGAAGTGGTTTGGTCAAGATGTCTACAATCTAATCTAAGTCTAATAGGGGTAAGAATTACACCCAATACATATTCAAGTTTGACACTTTTCTCACTTACCTAATCTCTTATAAAATGATACCTGATGGGAATGTGTTTGGTATTTGAGTACATGAGGGTTATTTGAGACACTTTAACACATGTATTATCTTATAGATAGGGCTAAGACCATCATACTCCACCTTATAGTCTATTAGGGTCTATCTCATCCATAGAAACTAAGTGCAACATGAAGATTATATAATTTACTTAGCCTCATAAATGGACAAAGATATTGATGGTTGCTTCTTGCTTATCCATGAGACTAGGCACCCACCTAGGAAGAAGGTTCCTTCCCTAATATTCTTTCTATCAACTATACTTCCTACCCAATCTGCATATGTGTAGCCTATCAAATTAAACTCCTTGATTCTTTGATACCATAATCTATACTCCACAATCATTTTAGATTCTTGAGAATAATTTTGACTCCTTGTAAATAATTCTCCTTTAAATATATTTGAAACCTTCCTACAAGACTTACTACTTGTATGATTTAAGTCTAGAGGTAGTGGTGTATAATAAACTTATAATCATTGATATATATGATGTCTGATTGACCTTTTAGTACTCATTCCTTACTCAATTTACATCCTATGATCATATGTGTATGAACTTCATTGAAATCCTCCATCTCAAACTTCTTCAACATCTCTCTTATGTACTTGGCTTGTGATATGAATATACCTTTTTCATATTGAGTGATTTTTAACCCAATAAAGAATGATAGTTCTCCTAGAATAAACTCTTTATTCATCACCTATTCAAAGGCCTTTATCATGTTCTCATTTTTCCACCGAATATGATGTCATCCACATAGACAACTACAATCAACTGATGGCCATCTTCTATCTTCATGTATAGATTGTTGTCTATAACTCCTCTATTGAATCCTTGATCCAACATATACTTGTCAAACCTAGCATACTAAGATATAGGATATTTATTTAGACCATAGAGAGATTTATTTAAATTCCAAACATAGTCTTTGTCATCTAATAGTGAGAACCCTTCAATTTTCTTAATGTACACTTCTTCCAAATTCCCATTAAAGAAGGTAGATTTTACATCCATATAGTATACCTTAAATCCTACATAATCTATAAACAATATAATGGCCTCCAATATTTCAAATGGTGCAAAGGTTTCCTCAAATTATATCCATTCAAATTATTCATATCCCTTAAACACCAATCTATCCTTGTTTCTATCTACTTCTCCATATTCATTCAACTTATTTCTAAACACCCATTTTGTGCTAATTAAATTTTTGTCTTTAGGCCTGGGAACTAATTCCCAAGTCAAATTCTCATCTATTACGTCTAGATTATCATTCATATAACCTATCCAAAATTTGTCTTTTATTTATTCTATAAGACTCTTAGGTTCAGTATTGGATAATATAGCATTCTCTTGATTTAGATTACTTATTGGTCTTCTCCTAGTTTGCATACCTACATTCTTATTGCCAATGATTTTAAGATTCATGGTGGTCTATTTGAATCTATATTGAGGGACCTTTTGAGTATTTTCTCTCTTATACTTCTTCTTCCTCATCAAACTCTATAGTCTCATCTTCATTCTTGATGTACACATTCTCTAAAGTGTTCTTTAACTATGAGTGAGATTTCCTTATCTCATTAATCCTCAAATTTGTGCTTTCCATTATATTTTTTATTTTATTGTTATAAAATATATATTATGAGATAATTAATGAGTATCCTAAGAATATTCCTTCATCATATCTAGAATCAAACTTACCCAATTCTTCACCATCTTTTTTGATGAAACATTTTCTCCCAAACACTCTAAAGTGTTCTACATTTTTAGGTCTACCCTTCCATATTTCATAAGGAGTCTTGTTACCATTAGTCCTTATTTATAACCTATTAAAAATTTAGACAACAATGCTTACTACCTATATGTGATATCCATCAAATAATATAAACTCACTAAGCACAGTTTTAGCCATATCTTGAACTGTCCTATTCTTCCTTTCTACTACCCCATTTTTTGAGGTGTCTTAGCTACTAAAAATTGTCTTCTTATTCCATGAACCTCAAATAATTCATCAAATTCATTAGACCAATACTCTCATCCTTTATTAGATGTTAGTAACTTGATCTTCCCATTCTTCTCATTCTCAACAAGAGCTTTGAATGATTTTAACTTATTAGGAGCTTCTAATTTCTCTTTTAATAATGTAACCCAATTCATTCTTGTGTAATCATCAATGAGTAACATGATAGAGTTATCTCCTTAAATGTTTTGAATACTTGTAGGCCCATAAAGATTAGTGTGGATTAGTTTTAATGGAATTTTAGTAGAGTACTACTTGGACTTGAACCTTCTCCAAGTCTTCTTACCATGTTAACATGCCTTGAAAAGTATATTTGTATGTTTGATTATATTAGGCATGTTCTTCATACACTTCTTAGTGTTAATCCTGACTATTTGATCAAATTTTAGGTTACCTAGCCTTATATGCCATCGGCAACTTTCATATATTTTCGTGATGAAACATTTATCCTTCTTGATCTCATTCAATACATATAGGTTGTTCTCAATCCTCTTGGAATTGGTAATTAGCCTTCCTAATTTGGCTCTCCTTATCTCATACCCTTTGTCATGAAAGGTTAGTGTGTGTATTTGATTTAAAATTTGACTCACACTAACAAGGCTATGTTTCAAACCTTCCACATACATCACATTTTATGTCTTGGTCTTTCCATTATCCAAATTAAGACACCCTTGCCAAATATATTGGTAATTGTGTTGTCTCCAAACCTTATCATTCCTACAAAATTCTTATTCAAATAGATGAACTTAATTCTATCTCCTATCATGTGGGTTGATCAAAAACTATATATATACCATTGTATGCCTTCATATTGAATGTGAAATGAAATATAAGCTAGCATAGAGTCCTCTTTGATATTTTGTTCCTCCTTGGGAAATAATCCATCTTGTTTCTTGAACTCAATCTGATATGTCCTAGCTTGTTTTATCTTACATGCCAATGTTTGATCTTTCTTATGAATTTTAGGACCTTCATATGTTTTGTTGAATATTGTGGATCTTCTAACTCTATTAAATTAAAATATTGCAATACATCATATATTGTGATAGATGTAGAAAACAACATTTCTTAACTTACCATGATTCCATGATGACTTATCCTTTATAGAATTAGGTTGCTTGATTGATATTTTTAGTTTAGTAATATTGACATGTCTTAACTTCTCATTATCTCTCTCAAACTTTCTCAAATTGTCTATGAGTGATTCATGCTTAGAATTAAATGAATCTATCTCTATCTTCAATTGGTCATACTTAATTTTCTTTGATTTACACCTTATGTTGACCTATTCTAACTAACTCTTGAGATCCTTGATAGTCTCCTTTTAGTGTTTTAAATCATCAATGGTATTCATGAGCTCAAATTAAATATGTAATTTAGCTTCTCTTTCTTTATTATCATAATAAACTTCTTCATCATACATGTTGTCTTCTTCCTATTGATCACAATACATTATTATGCTTCTTAAGATCACCTTCAAGTGGTCAAACTTGACTCAAAGGACCAGTCTATGATATCAATTATTGGAATAATAATTAATGAAGGGGGAGACTAAATGAGACTTCAAAACTTTTAAAATCTTTACCTTATCATTCATTAACTATCAAAACAATATAGTAAGTTAGCAACACATTAAGATCCATGAACATGAGATAAGAACATAACACATAAAAAAATTATTTTAGTGGGAAACCATCAAGAGGAATAAAAATAACTAATGATTCAAATTTACTAATATCATATTAGTCAAACATCAAGATTTAGTGAATAACCAACTTCACTTGGAGCACCGATCCTAATTAGTCAAGCACCAACTTGACTAGGCTTTAAAAAACACCCACTTGTAAGGAGGCACAAACCCCCTAGGTAGCTCAATACCAATTTAGCCACCTCAAAAAAATTATAACATTAAGAACCCTTTTTTCTAATAACATAGATGATGATATTCATCTCTTCACACACACCTATCATTCTCAAACTGGTCTTTAGCCTTCTTTGCTTAATTAGCCCTCTTCTTAACTTGGTTAGGTATTTATGACCTTGATAAACATCTAAAATAATCCTATCAAATATTCATGATGGTTTATTTTTACACTTTTTATGGTATACAAGACCTTATTAATCTATTCAAATTTCTATCTCATTTGATTCAACACACACAGTCTAGACAATTAAGCCTATTATACCTTATTCTTATACTAGATTATTGATCATACACCTCTTGGTTAGCCATACACACTTTCCAACTTATTTTTTCAATTAAATGGGCCTTAGGAAATTTAAAAATCATGAACCAAATTTTAAAATATGTTGGTCATAGAATATAGGACCAAAGCCCCTTTTAGGCCTAAAGGAAACCTAATTCAATTACGCCTTCATTAGCACACGTTACCCTTTGAACACCTTACAAAAATCTTAGAATTATAACATGATAGGAAAAAATAATATTTCAATTTAACAGACACCTAAAAATATCTTCTTTTTTTTGTGGCACCTTTTATCTCCAACCACCACTTTAACCACACCATTAACACTATTTATAATTAGGCCATGTCTATCTTAAACAACTAAACCAAAAACATAATATTATAAAATAAACATGGTAATAAATCATATAAATATAATCCTAATGACCTAAAAGTCATAAAAATGTGCATTATACCTCAAAACTCAAGGCATAAGTACTCAAACCCTTCTCTGCAAGTAGCCTACTCAAAATTGCTAATAAGCTTCAAAACATAATCATGAAACCATGAGCTAAAACACTTGTAGATTCAATTTCATAAAATTAAAATGAATTTATATGATCCTAAAACACACTTAGAATAACTTAACAAATATATATCATAATATCTAATATAAATATTGTGCTTATAAACCAATCTCATGACTTCACTATACATAGACCTCACTAAGTTAGATAAGTCAATTTGAGAGAAGCTTTATGATATATACCAACAAATACAAATATTATATCCAATATGTATATGTATTCAAATTATTGAAAAAAAAAACCATGCATTTGTATTCATCCCTAATCCATGAAAACATGTCCCTAATCTCATTTTCACTTCTTCCTAGTTTTTCTCATTGTCTGCACCATTAGGCACTTTTATGATAGATCAAATTGTATGACCAGTTTAGAACATATGAGGTATGTAACTTGATATAAAAACATAATGGACATAATATATAAGTCTCAAGCTTTAACCTTGATACAGGGACATCCCATGATGACCCCATATTTGATCCATTTTTGTTTCCTATCTTGGTCTATAGGTGTCTTACAATTGATAGAGGTCTTAGGAAGTCCATTAGTGTAGTTTATATGGTTGATAAATGCATATAATTTGAATATGAAGGTTTCCTACCAAAACCATTATTTAAAAATTTGAATCTTAATGAACTTTTTAAAGGACCTTTAAATGCTTATAAATGTGGAAAGATGTTAAACACACTTTTGAAAAGGGTTTTGATACTTTGTAAGGTCCATCAAATGTCATGAGTCTTAGATCATGATTCCATATAGGTCCTCTTTTGTAAATCATGAAAATGCAATGTAAGAAATAGACTTCAACATGGAAAATGGGATTCAAGAAGTAGTTATGCATTTTTATAGGCATTGAGGGTCAGTTTGAGTAATAGATTGATATTCCATTTGAAAGAGGAATATAGATTACAAGGAAAAGAATGGTAGATGGAGAAAAGTTTGTCTGACTTAGTTCTAGGGTGTTATAATCCCTATTGTATAAATGCATGAAAACATACCTCTGTTGAAGATCTTTATAAATCCTATTGCTTGCATTATTATATTGATGAATACATAGTGCCATTGATGCAATAATGAGAATTATTTTAGTTTCAATGTGTGATTTAAATACTAATGCTTGTTTATTTGAATGAGATAAGAAAAGAACCCTATTAAAAGGATCACAAAGTGCAAACCTTTTTCATGTAAGAAAGACTTGAGTTTCATATTAAATTTGATTCATTGGTAAATAAAAATTGTTAAATGATTATTAATTTATTTGAAGTTATTGTAAATGCATTTGTTTCCTATTGTGATGATTGGTTTTCAAGAAATAGAAGGATAAATATTTATTGTTTAAGTTTAATTTTTAGCAGAACCTTGTTATATGGTGAAACTCTTTAATTACAAACTAATAACATTAAGATGGTCAATAATGAAGGATGGAAAATTGTATTTCAATTATTTGAAGTTTTAATTAGTATGGTTTAAGTTTACAATACTCATTTTAAATGGATAAACCTTGTAAGTATAGGTATATGCAAATCTGACCCTATTTTCTATGATAGTTTTTGGCAAGTAGACTGAGAAAGTGGGTTCTTGAATGGATATGAGAAAATTAATGAGTTGAACCTTTTTGAATTTATTTTAACACTTGGTATAGTTATAAAGCTTAATAAGAGATTAAAAACCCTGTCATAGACCTGTAGGAGGTTTTAAAGTGTGCCCAGTCAAGTAGGTTTTGCTATGAAAAACACAAAAATGGATATGGTTGGTGAATTTAAAGGTTGGAATGGTTGTAATAGGTTTATATAGACCCTAAAAATCAAATTTTAAGCTTTGAAACCACGTTAAGTGTCCACAGTGAAATATTGTTTGCTCTCGACCAATGACTGAGATAAGAAGCCTTAAATCTAGGGTTTGGAGAAAATAGATAGTTTCCACCAACCAATATCCACAAAACTTAGAGGATAGATGTGTTTATATGTGGTAAAATATATTTTAAGGTTTTTTAATTAGAATATACCTTTGTGTATGGAAAATATTAACTGTTTATGAAGAGCACCCTAGGAGACCTAATTTAAAGAAACAATGAACAAATTAAGAAGTGAAAAGGGACTTAAAGAGTGAGTTTGGAAATGAAACTTTGGGGATAGAAAGAAATAAGTAAAATTAATTATAAACAAGGGTCAAAAATTAGATAAATGAAGGTACATATCTATACGTTAAGTATTTTTAGTGAAATAGGGCTAGTAGGACTATGGTAGAATAGACAAGGTTGTGAAGAGAGTGGAATAGAGATTTGAAAGGTATTAGAGAGCTGATAAGTGGAATGAGATGGCTTATAAGCCCCTAAAAATTTTAATAAATCCTTAGAAAGTAGAAATGATATAGTGAATATTGATATCCTGATTTGGCATGATTTAAGATCCTTTGTGAAGATAGTGGATCAAATTTTAAAAAAAGATAATCTGAGGGAGAAACAAGGTCAAAGATGTTTTCTTTGTACATGATCTACATCACTTTGGTATCAGAGCTTAGGGAAAGATGTTGTGGATTGTTGAAAGGATTAATAATGTGTTTTGAAGTATATTGAAAGATAGGTGATCAAAGATAGTGTTCCATGGAGAGAGCTAATAGGAATGAGGATGATTTGGGTAGGATAGTGACCCAACTAATTGCTCCATTAATGATGAGAATGGAGGTTATAGAGGATGTTCTCATGGATAGATAAGAAAGAGATGATAAGAAACAAGGTGGATCTTTGCAAGTGAGGATGGAAGAGAATAGAGAGGTGGTTTAAGGGTTTAGGAAGATGGCATGGCACAGCACCATGAAAGAGAGATAAAACCATTGGTAGATGGTAGATTGAGAAGAGATGAAGGTCAAATGAGACAAGGACCAAGATAAATATTTCAAGGGCAATATTGGAATTGCTAAAGAGAAGAACATATGGTATTAGAGTGTCTAAGGAATGTTAATAGTAGTATGCAATAAAAAAAAGTGAGAGAGATGAATGAGGAGAGAAGATGTGATAAGAATGAGTCATTGTTCATGAGAAGGATTTTACTATAGCAGAAGTAAGGCATGGAACCAATCCAAAGGAGAATCCTATTTAGAAGTAGATGTAAGTCCCATGGTAAGGTATGTAATTTGTTTATTGATTATGGTAGCACTAAAAATATAGTTTCATTAGAGATGGTGCTAAATTGAGATTGAATAAGATGCCACATCTAGAACCATACAAAATTGCATGGGTTTAGAAAATACATCAGATACTAGTAAGTGAATAGAGTTAGTTTGAGTTTTAGATAGAAAGGTATAAAGACCAAGTTTTATGTGATATATTACCTATAGATATGCTCCATTTATTTCTAAGTAGACCATGGTAATTTGATAAGCATGCCATACATGATGGGACAACAAGCACATACATTATAAGGAAACATGGACAAACATATGTGCTTTTTCCATTGAAAGGTGAAAAGGGAAGAAAGGATGAAAGAATGATGATGATGATGATGATGTAGTTTTGAATTAAAGCTATGAAAGGTTTAGGGTTGGTCAAAGTTCCAAAGTAAGAAAAAAAGTGAGGAGTGAAGAATGCAAGGTGGCAACAAATAGTTATCAAATGAAGGAAAGCATAGCACCAACGAGAGTGCTCAAGGAAGAAGGTAGTCAAGGTAAGTATGGTAGTCAGGTCCATGAAAGAGAGGATAACAAGATGGAATTTGAAATTATAGCTAATATGGAAAGAATATGGAGGATAAATTTCCTAAGAAAGAGGCAGCCCATGAAAAATCCCTAAAGGCTTAAAATTTAGTATCTAATGACTTGATTTATGATGAAAATATAGGTAATGAGTAGGAAGCTAAAAGAAGGATAATAAATGAACATAAATGTTTAAAATAGAAGGATGTCTAAGAGATGGATAATATTCAGTAGTCCCATGAAAGCACTCATGAAGAAGAGATAGTGAAGATGAATATGAAACCTATGCAAGTATAAGAGATAGTGGACACTCATGAATAAGAAGTTGATATACAACAATAAATCAATAATGTACATAAGAATGAGGTATGAAAGGATAAAAAACAATTTGTGTATGAGAAGGAATGGGTAATATAAGAAAAATTGGTGAAGTAAGAATAATGTAGGTTGGAAACAATGATTGAAGATGAAGTTAAGGACAAGATGAGGCAATATGTAGAGGAGAAAGATTGGAGTATAACTACAAGACAAGAATAATAAGGAAACATATATGTTTTGTTTAACATTATTGTTTCATGTGTAAGTATGAATATGAATTAGAGAAGGCATAAATGTGGGGCCTAAGACCATATGCACCTATATAAGAGGAAAGTGGAGACAAACACCTTCAATGAGGAAGGTTCAATGCATTCAAGCAACACCATATACTTAGTGGATGACTAAATACCCGTGGTAAATAATTCTTAGCTTGGTAGTATGATGTAGGGGCATCCCATGATGACCCTAAGTTTGATCCATTTTTTGGTTCCTAGCTTGGTATATAGGTGTATTATAGTTGATATAGGTCTTAGGAAGTCCATTAGTGTAGTTTATATGATTGATAAGTGCATAGAATTTGAATATGAAAGTTTCCTACCAAAATCATTATTTAAAAATTTTAATCTTAATAAGATTTTGTAAGGACCTTTATGTTATTTTAAAGGTGGTAAGATGTTAAACACACTTTTGAAAAGGGTTTTCATACTTTGGAAGGTCCATCAAATGTCATGAGTCTTAGATCAAGGTTCCATATAGGTCCTCTTTGTAAATCATGAAAATGCAAAGTAAGAAAGAGACTTCTACGTGGAAAATAGGATTTAAGAAGTAGTTATAAATTTTTATAGGCATTGAGGAGTTATTTTGATTAATATATTAATATTACATTTGAAGGAGGAATATAGATTGCAGGGATAAGAATGGTAGATGGAGAAAAGTTTGTATGACTCAGTTCTGGGGTACTATAATCCATGTTTTATAAATGCATGAAAACAGACCTTTATTGAAGGTCTTTGTAAATCCTATTGTTTGGATTATTATATTAATGAATGAATAGTTAAATTTATGAAATAATGAGAATGATTTTAGTTTCAATGTGTGATTTAAATACTAATTCTTGTTTGTTTGAAAGGGACAAGAAGAGAACCCTGTTAAAAGGGTCACAAAATGCAGACCTTATTAAATTTTCTTCAATGATAGAGAACAACTAGTAAATGATTCTTAATGTGTTTTAAGTGATTGAAAAGCTATTTTTTCTTGTTGTGATGAAAAATTTTCAAGAAATATAAAGATAGATATTTGTTTTTTAAGTTCAATCTTTAGCAGACCCATGTTGTATGGCGAGATTATTTAATTACAAACTAATAACATCAAGATGGTAAATAATGAAGGATGGAAAACTATATTTCAATTGTTTTAAGCTGTAATTAGGATGTTTTAAGTTGATAATACTCATTTTAAATGGTGAAACCCTATAGAAAATTTGACCTTGTTTTTTATGATAAACTTTGGCAAGTAGATTTAGAAAGTGGGTTCTTAAATGGATATGAACAAATAAATAAGTTTTTATATTAAAGATATGTTTCAATAACTATGATTTGACCTTTTTAAAGTTATTTAAACCATTGGTGTAGTCAAAAATATTAATAAGAGTTTGAAAACCCTATCATAGTCATGTAAGGAGGTTACTGAGTGTGCATAGTCAAGTGAGTTTTGCTATGAAAAACATAACAGTGGATAGGGTTGGTGAATATAAAGGTTGGAATTATTGTAATATTTATATATAGACCCAAAAAATAAAATTTTAAGCTTTGAAACTATGTTAAGAGTTCACAGTCAAATATTGTTTGCTCTCAACCAATGACTAAGACAAGAAGCCCTAAATCTAGGGTTTGGAGAAAATAGATAGTTTACACCAACCAATATCCATAAAACTTGGAGAAAAATTGTGTTTGGATGTGGGAAAAGATATTTTTGGGTTTGTTTTGTGAGATTTTACCTCTGTGTATGGAAAAGAGTGACTATTTGTGAAGAGCACCTTAGGAGACCTAATTAAGAGAAACAATGAGAAACTTAAGAAGAGAAAAGGGAATTAAAGAGTGAGCTTGGAATTGAAACTTTGGGGATAGAAAGGAATAAATAATGGGAATTAGAAACAAGGGTTATAACTTAGATAAGTGAATGTACATGTTAGTACATAAAGGATTTTGAGTGAAATAGGGCTAGTAAGACTGTGGTAGTATAGATAGGGTTGTGAAGAGAGTGGAATAGAGAATTAAAAGGTATTGGAGAGTTGATAAGTAGAATGAGAGGGTTGTTAATACCCTGATAAACTTGAACAAATCCTATAAAATAAAAAATGATATAGTGAATATTGATATCCTGATTTGGCATGATTTAAGAGCCTTTGTGAAGATCGCAGATCATAAAAAAAGGCATAGTGTGAGTGAGAAACAAGGTCAAACATAGTTTCTTTGTAAATTATCTACATCAAAACTCTATCCATTTAGAAACTTTAACTTGTTCAACCCTACCTAAAACAATAAATTTTTGAGAAACAAGTCTTTTCATATAGGGTCCACTCACTCACATGATAAACCAATGCCACCTAGAGGTACTTAAGAGAGCCCACTACATGATCCAATCATCAAAATAGGTCATCCAATCCATTATAAGACATTTACATCAAGATCTTCCATATTGGGTCAAATTTAGTGTTTTAGAGAGGTTTAAACCACATTACAGTATTAACAATCATTCATAAAGCTTAGGCCCTTATTTCATAAACCAATGCTTGGAAATTTGATCTACGACCATTCCAAATCTACCATGAATGGATTAGGTTCTCATGTAGAGTATACACATGCCAATTAGTGCTTGAATGTTCTTCTTAGGTGGAGAATCCTTCATTTTGTGCACATAGGAAACCTCAAAACCACATTTCATGCCTTTCATTATAAAATTTGACCTTAGACTTGGTAAACATACCTAAAAAACATGAAATACCTCTTTAAATTGTCATTTATCCATGATTACCTTGGATACTAACTCTAATACCCCATTATGCCACCATCTCTCTCTTTTATCTCTAGGCTTTTGACCTTTAAGTCACATTAGGCCTTGAAAATAACCTTATAACCACTGTCCATGCACTCTCCACATAGATCACATTCTAAATCAAATTATCACATTCTCTAATACTAATTTTCAACCTTCATCTATCTTGACAATGCCTCATGACCCCTCATTAGGTCAGGTAGAGTCTAGAACTAGTTTAGTTACATGTTAGGTATGTAGGTATTACCCCTAAAGGCTTATTTTGAGACAATAATGAGTGTTTCAATGTATCATATGAATTATTAAACAACCTCATACAACCTCTTATGCCTATGTGAATTAATCTTACTAGGCAACCATGCTCTTTTATGCACAAGACTAGATATCCTATATACAAGCCTTCTCAAGTCTCCTACTAGGTATAAACACTTGATAACCTTGACAACTAATATTAAAACATTATTTGATAATTCTATACCTTGATTACATACCTTATAAATTTTTAAAATAATTTCATACTTCTTAAGGATGTAATTAAACAAAAACATTATTCAGTGACCTCATACATCATGAATAACCTATGACATCAATGACAACATCAATGCCAAGTGTCAACAATAGAAACAATGGTCAATACATTATAGAGGAGTTGGAGGTGGTATGGAGGCCATATATTAGATTTACATCATGGATGTGGATGAAGATGGAGTTTATGGTGGGGCAGCGAGTGATGTGGATATGAGGACAGTGCATGGAGCATGTAGACCTATTCTAGTTTGGGCATGTGCAGTGACAATTTAGGATACTTTAGAATATACATTTGGCATCATAATTATATAATATAGATGAATCTAAGGGGGAGATACCAAAGCCATAAATGATATATCTTGAGATTTTGATAGAGGAAGAGACAAAGGGAGTAATTGTGGATGATTTTAGGGGTATAGAGGCATACTTTCTATGGTGTATGGACCAACTTAGAGGAAGATAAGAGAGAGTGGTGTGTCATAGATAGGAGATTTAGAGATGGTGGATGTGGAGTTAATAAGATGATATGGGGAGAGATAAATCAATTAATAGACATTGATAATAGAGAGGTATGTGGCACAAGAATAGTTATTTGGAGTTGGGTTTAAGCGAGACTACCTACAAGTCAGATTGACTGAGTTACAGGGCTGCTATGACACATTAAAAAAAAGTTATGATGAGGCATATTAGGCTCTAGATATATATCATGAACAATGTGAGAGACTCTAGTTTTTATAAAGGGATGAAAGAGGAGTGGTATTATGATATACCATAGGGGGAGGGACACATAGAATGAGAATGGAGCCTCCAAGTATGGTGAGCATGGAAATGTATCATGATGCTGTGGTAGTGATCCATTATTATGATTATATTTTTATAGAGTAGTTGTTATAGGTTACTATATATGCCACCCATATAGCCACACATGGTCAGAGTCCATGACAGATACATACCACTATAACTAGCATGGGAAGCATACCACAAGAGAGAGATGGGATAGATGGAGGAGGAGATAAAGGTGAGGATAGAGGTAGTAGAGGAGGTGGCCTAATAATCCACCTTATCCAACTCCCATTTATAGAGTAGCCATATCTATTATTGATTATATGGATTGGCTTTATATATATTGCATATAATGGCATTATTATGATGTACATTTGATCTTCTATATATACATTTGAGTTTTATTTTTACATGATATTATGTTATTTAATTATGGATCAAGATTATTTAGATGTTATCTGAGTTCATTTATGTGATATAGCATGATTTATATTGATTATTTGGTGTTTACATGGATTATGGTTTTTATATCATGTGATGTAGCTTCTAATTGTTATCTTGATTATGGATTTATATTTATGTGTTTTAATGGATTTATGATGGATCATGGATTTTATATCATACAATAAATTATGATGTTTATGGATATGGATTTTATATTACACGGATGGTGTTTACATGTTTTTTTTAATATACTAATTGGATTATGTGGGATATCATTAATTGGATTTTATATCATGGTTGATTATGTATTTTAAATTATGCTATGATTTTCATGAATTTAAATGTCTGTAATTTATGATAAAATGGATTTTGTATTAATTTATCAAGGATGCATGATTCATAATTGGCTTGAATTGTAACCAAAAGATAGGAATCCTATTGTTTTTGGATATGTGACATTTTACCTAATGTTAATGAAAATCCTTAACAATATCATGTCAATTAAATTCATAAATATTTGGTTTGAAAAGGGGCTTTTTATGTTTGAAAGGAATGAGGGAAAAACTTAGTTCTCTATGAATACACATCTTATTTTGTGTTTCCTAGCTTTTTAGGTAAACTTTGAGCTAATCCATGTATATATATAAACTGATCAATGTGGGAAATCTACAAATTTATGAAAGCTTATCAATGAAGGAAGCTTTTATGGGATATAATTTTGATTTTATATATTTTTAAGTGATATGATTTTAATAGGAAACTGATCAATATGAGAAGTTTCTTAAAACATAGACACAGAGACATCCTTCAAGGGAATGGTCTATGTGTTTAGATGCATGTATTCTATCAGTTGTCCTTTGAGGGATCAGTCTAAAATTTTTCTCTTTTTATTGATTTTGATAATAGCTGTCCTTCAAGGGATCAATATAAAACTTTATTTTTTCCTTATTTTATATCCCAAATGAACCTTTTACCATGGATTAGATTAAGGCAACTTAGGGTTATTTTATAAACCAAGCAATAGAATAAGATAATAAGTTGTTCCTTTTGAACAAGCTTTTTAAGGTGAAGGATTTTTAGGGAATAATTATTTGGAACTCTACCTTGTTTTTAATTGAGCTAATCCATGAGAACATGCTATGAATAGAGATGGGGTGTCTATATTTAAGGATAAAATGGGTATACTACTAGATATTCACATGATTCTCTGTTATTATTAGGTATATTTAGAGACAGGGGATAAGATTTTAAGAGAACTTATGCTAAATTTAGTTTGTAATAGGGTCATTAATAAATAAGGATGCAAATGTAAAGTATTAAGAGGCTCACATTCTGGTTTCTCATCAAATAAGGCCAAATGATATGCCTAAGATACATTTTTATGAGTGATATTATAGGGTCCAAGCCAATTTGGAGTAAACTTTCATCATTTACTTCTTTCCATATTTGTGACATGTTGATTTTATCTAAGGATAAGGACACTGATATTAAAATCTCATTATTTTAAATGTTTATTACATGCATATTTTATCATTTATTGATATACATTAAGGTGATCAAGGTTTGTGGCTCGATGCTCATCTAAAATTTCTAGTTGTGCTAATCATTCTTGATGATAATCCTCTTCAAAAATAATGTTTTTAAGAGAGATTTGAAGAGAAGGAACTTGTAATTCTAGGTGGAGAATTGCTTCAGTACCAAAGACTAGAGAAAAAAGGGTAGCACTTGTAGGGGTTTAAATAATAGTTTGATAATCCCACAAAGTAAAATGTATGTGAACATGCCAATTATTTCCAACCTCATTGACCATTTTGGTTAACATCTTGAAAATGGTTTTATTGGATGCCTTAGTTTATCCATTGGCTTGTGGATAATAAGGTGACAAGAAGATTAGCTTAATGTTGAAGGAATCACATAACTTTTGAACTTGATTATTTTTAAAATATTTCCCATTATATGTAATGATTTTATGTGGGACACCAAAATGACATATGATGTGATGATTAATGAAATAAACAATCTTATCTACCTTAGTCAAAATAAGGGGAACAACCTCCACCACCTTAGTGAAATATTTGGTAGTAGTAATGATAAATCTATGTCACTAGGAATATTCAGGATTAATTTTACCTATAAGGTCTAAACCCATTGGGAGAAAGGCTAAAAGTCCTTAGATAGCTATAACACATGGCTAGGGACATTTTTTGACATATTCATAGAAATCATGACCCAAAGTGAGCAATAATAGCCAATTCACACAATATTCTTGGTGAAAACCAAACCACTAAAATGACCACCACATATTCCATCATGTGTTTCTTTTATTGTAAGATTTTCTTCATATATTTGGAGACAATGGAGGATAATACCATTACACCCCCACTTATAAAGCACACCCCCAGTTTTATATACCAAGTATTCTACTATTGAAAAGCATGCTTAGCATTTTTGGATAAATTTGAAGGAATGATACCTTTAGATAAATAATTGAATATCTATGTGTACCTCAACTCTAAGTGATTATCTTTTATAATATGGATATAAGGAAGACCATTTTTGGTATAAGAAGGTTAATTGACTTTGTGGATAAAGAAAAATAATTTAGATTCATGAGAGGAAGATGGGATAAATGAATACAAGGAATCCATGGTATCAACAAACTTGTTGGTTGATTGAGGAGTGGTCTGGATGACATAGTGGTTGAGGGTGGATAGTAACTATTATACTAAAATTTTATACCTTTGGAGGATGATATTATTACAATGATAAATGCTTATTATTTTATTGAATACTAATGAATACCAATTGGGAGTCCCTAAAAATATGAAGTGACTTAACACCTAGAGCCAATGTTATTTTGAGGCATATAACTAGGGCTTCACACTCTACCATATTATTAGTATAGTCAAAATCAAACTTGAAATATAGGGATATAGGAATGCCTTATGATTGTATTAGAATAATCCTTAATCCCCCTCCACATCTTCATTTAGATCCATTAAAAACAACATCATATGATATTTGAGATATCCTTGGGATGTGGAGGCTATAGATTTATTAGTACATTCATAACTAGATGGTAGATTATCAACAAGGGGTTCCTCAACTAATTGATCAGTAATGATATACCCATTAATTAAGTTTTGGTTAAGTAAATTTATATTAAACTTGATGAGAAGCATAAACCATCTTTCCATTCATTGATTCTAATAGGGTTTAGAATGCATGAACATAAGAGGATCAATATTGGTAATCACGTAGGTTTTGTGATTAAGAAAATAGTGGTGAAGCTTAGAAGATTAAAATGATATGGAAAAACATAGTTTTTAATATGTATGTAATGAGTCTCATACTCAACCAATGTGACTTATATAATAAACTTATTGTTCTATATGTTGTTTGTCTCGATGGGTAAGCATGTCACCTAAAGCATGGTCCACAACTGAGATATACAAGTAAAAAGGTTTATCCTCTATTGGTAGAATAAGTATAGGGGGAGATAATAGATATTTTTAAAGAATATCAAAGGTCACTTGAAAATTTAAATCCCATAAAAATTATGTGTCTTTATTAATAAGGTGGTGGAAGGGTTGACATTGGTCAAATAATAATGAAATAAAATGATGAATAAACTATAGTTTCCCTTATATACTATGAAGCTACTTGAGGTTAGAGGGAAGGGGAATACAAATAATGATTTAATTTTATTAGGATCAAACTCAATTCTATGAAGGGAAATGATAAAACCCTAAAAACACACTTTTTAGGGTTAAGATGAACCTAATAATTGATTAAGTGGGCAAAGATTCGTTGAAGGATAGATAAGTGATATTTATGATACATGGGTTTACCAAGGGGATAATACACATAATATTTAATTATTTTGTGAATCAATTCATGGAAAATATAGGTCATGGCACTCTGGTAAGTTGTTCTTGTGTTTTTTAAACCAAAAGGCATGACCCTATAACAAAAAATCCCCCATGGACTAATAAAACAGGTTTTATTCTAATATGATGGGGTGATAAGGATTTGATTATAGCCATAAAATCCATCCATGAGTGACAACATTTTGTGTCCTTCAGTGAGATCCATAACATGGTTGATATTAGGAAGGGGAAAATTATCTTTCGAATAGACAATATTAATATCATGAAAGTCAGTACAAAGGTATTATCCCCCTATAGGTTTTATGATAGGTAATATGTTAGATACCCATTGATGATAATTGATGGGTTTGATAAAGTTAATGGATACTATCTATTATAATTATTATTTGATAAGAATTTATACATGAGGATGCATCTTATGAAGTTTTTGATCTACTAGTTTAGCTTCAGGAATTGTAATGATGTTAAGGATGATAATAGCAAGATCTATTCCTAGCATATAACTATAAGATAAAGTAAAGGCTTAGATATGATTAGCAAGGAATGCTATGAAATCTTGGTGATATTGATAATATAAGGATTGGATAACCTTGAATTTATGGGGGACCTCAAGGGTTCTTAGGTTAACATCAGTTGTGACCTCATGTAAAAGACTAGGAGAATCAGATTGTATGATATTCTTTAGGTATGAATATCCTACCCCTAAATAAGTTAAAATAGATTAATCATCCTGACACTTCATTACATGGACTAATGAGGAATATTCATTTATTAGGTTAGGAAAATCTAGAGGAAGGGATACATTTTTTTCATTATTTAAATAAGTTAATGATTCATAGTGAATGGTGTTGATATTTAAAAAAGCTAAGCAATATGGAAATGGTGTCTTTTGTTACTATAGGAGAACCAAATGGGGATGAGGATTATTCATATTTATAGAGATATGGGACATTAAAGCATGATTATTATTATCTTCAAGAGTTTTCTTGAAACTGAGGTCATATTTCTTGTGTGGTTTTATAATTTCATTTACCATAGCCTCATGAGGTATTTAGTCATAACATCCTAGGCCTATGCCTTTACAAGCACATTATTGTACATAGGTTTTTGTGAAGTGTGGTTTGTCAAGAAAGTAAAAGTTATACGAGAATGGTTTGGTATGTATTTGACTTTCTCCATATAAAAGGGATTGATCAATTCCTCTATAGACTAAGTGTGTTTAGAGGTAAAGGGGCTAGAGGGGATAATATCTCATAGGTTCGGCTAGTAAGTATATTTTTGGTTAGGTAGTCCATATTTCTAAGGGTTTGATAAGGTGTTAAGATTTAATAGTTAATACTCATCTACAAAGATTTGTTAGAATTCTTTATCAAAGGAATTTTCATCGAGGATACATGATGAAGGTGTTGTATAACTAGATGATATTTCTACCAAAAATAATAGACTCAAGTTATTTAGGCAGATCAAGAAATCATTAGGCTGATAAGTCAAGTTGCATGTATTGAAAGGATGTGGGTATGCTAGGATGACATGGATCATACCTTCATATTTAAATTTAAGACATTGATGTAAAGTAGAGGGAACACAATACATAGCGCATATCCAAGGACATCCTAATAAGATGTTATATTGAAATTCTCCCTCTATCATGTAAAATAATGTTGGGAGAGTATGCATAGTTACTTGGATGGGGAGGATGATTGTACCTAATGTGGGGGCAATAATGTTATTATAGGCTCATATGACAGATGGAAATTGAGACACAATAGTTTTTGGTAACTGTAGTTGCCTAAAATCATGTGAGGAGATAATATTTATACTATCTCCATTGTTAATCATAAATATTTTGATCTATGTTTTATTAACTTGGGTAGTGATAAATAATGGTGGGTCTTGGTTGTTAGGTTGTAATGGGGAAATTTTAGAGTCATAAAATGCAATGGATAACAACTTTTAAAAGGATTTAATGAAGGTTGATAGAGGAAGAGACACATCTAATTATACGTGGGTGGCCTTTAAGGCCTCTATCATAGCTTCATGATGTTATGGAGAATTTTGGATAAGTTTTTATAAATACTTTTTAATGGGAAGTTAGTGGAGTTATTTCAAAATTGATATCTATATCAAAAGGAATTATTATTTTGTGCTTTCCCTAGAATAAAAACTTTGGGTTTTGGGATAGGCATTGTAGGATTATCTATAGTATAAGTAAGGTATTTTGTAATAGACACCTTGGTTTTATTATAATTTTGGGTTTTATGACCCTGTTTCTAGGATTGAGTGGCTATGTGTATTACATATATTTGAAATATTTGTTGGTTTATTGTGTTTCTAGATTCATCTAAGTCTAGAGGGTCTAACAGGGGTTAATATTGAGTCTCATCAAAGGTTATATCTTCCTTTTTTGAATCTCATTTTGACCCTTTTGATAATGTACTAATTCCTAAGATAGTTATGACTCTAATAGTTTGATTATGAGGATAGTCATGACCAAACTATTCTCATAAAAGATCATGCTCTCCTAATAAATCACAGGCTATACCTTTTAGTGCATTAAAACTTTTTATATCCTACCCTAATATTCAATGGTAAGCACATTTATTTTTTACCCTATACCATGCTAGTTTTTTAGTATGTGGGTTAAAATCTTGATGTGTGTGTGATAAGGGAGGCTCAAAGGAGTTGATCAATAATCTTAGATAAAACCCCCATAATGGATCTTGGCTAGGTTTTTCAACCTTTCAAGGCATTATAATGAGGGTTACATTATATTTTATGTCTTGATTTCTTACATTGATTGTTTAAATGTTTCTAATAGAGGGTAATTTATGTTTGGAATAAGACCTTATACTAAGATTTTGATGGTATTAAAGATTTAAGGCGTTATATATTATAATATTATTGTGTGAAGATATTTTTGTATTGATATATGTTTCTTAGAGGAGGATTTCATAATGGTGGCCTTTGACCTTACAAAAGGATAATGTACCAATATAGATGATTTAGTTTGAATTGGTGTCAGAACCATTTTTCTTCTCGAGATTGGTTAGAAGTAGTAGGGATATCCTATTTAGGGAGTTCAATTCTTATTGGTGGATGTTGTAATGATGTACCTCATAACACCCCAAGGCATTTGTCTCCACTTCCTAAAATATTTCCCTTATTTTTCCCTTTTATAGGGTTTGGCTCAACTTGAGCTGTAAGGGAAGCTAGTTTTCAATCTAGTCGATGTAATGTAGTGGACATCTTAGGAAGGAGTAAGATAGAGAGAGTGATTATGATACATAAAGGTTTTGTAGTGACTAAAGGAGTAGCATGGGTAGTTTATGAGATATCTAAACAAGTATCTCCATTAATAGTTTTTCATCCTTTATTCTCAATTGGTTGCCTTAACTAGGATTAGGTAGAATTTATTTAGGAGTATCCCAAATAATGAGATCAATAAAACTTGAGTGGATATTAGGAATAGATCTATCTAGTTCAAATGGTTTGAAAACATCTCATGTAAGGAGATCTGGGATCCTTTTTTTACTAAAAGGAATTCAAAAACATTATAAAATTATTTAGGTAGAGGTTGATCATGGATTATGTTTATCACATGGGTTTCATGATCTAAAGTGCTTCGTAAATTTTCTTGTAAAAAATTAGATGTAAAAGGATGGTTGGGAAATAGTTGCCTAAAGATATCAATGGATTGATTAAGAGGAGCATTAGGATTATCTAATTGTAATTCTTCTTGTTTGATAAGGTTTTAAACTAAACCTTTGAAATATCTACATATATTAACATCATGAATAGGTACATGATGCTAAGTGTAGAATTCATTTTCCTTGTACTAACTAGGATTAGGAGGAGAATCATCAAGAGGTCTAACCACAAGAAGCTCAAAAATGGAATATTTTAAGAGTTTATCTAAAATAGAAGCATATGACTCCCCTAAGGGTTTGTATTACTAAAGAGGAAAATGTGTTAACAGTTTTTGTGGTTGTGTTTGGGAGGTACAAGGTTTGAATTGGTTCTTTATTTGTGGAGGTGTCAATTTTAAAAATAATAGCATTTGATGTGCTTTTAGTTTTGGCATTGTTGGTCCCTTTGGAGGGGTCAGGTTTGAAGTTCTTATTATGTAAGTTCACCTTTCCTTCTTTTAAGGCTTAGACTTCTAGTTTATGGGACATGGTAAAGGATTCATTGAAAATTTTAAATGATTATACTTGTAGTGTTGATGATATATGCTTAATGCACAATCTCACAAATAGTTCACTTATTTTAGGCTAAATAAGGGATAAAGTTAGTTGATTTATACGAACTCATCACCTAGATATAAAATTAGCAATTGATTCATCATAAAAAAATTTAATGACATATAGGTTGGCTATGGTCACTTTCATTACGATATTAATGGAGAAGTTTCTAAAGAAGATTTGGGCCAATTTCCCAAAAGAGATCAAGGATTGTTGAGGGATAGATCTATACCAATATGAGGATATTATAGCTAATGACATGGGAATCATCCTTAAAAGGAGAGTGTCATCATGAGATATAAGATAAATAACATGTATAAATTACTTAAGGTGTTGTTGGGGATCTTCATTATTTTAAAATTTGGTAAATTTTGGAGGTTCCCATCATGATTAATATGGCCTAATTAAGACAATAGGATTAATGGATTTATTGCAAATTTTATCATACGTGAGCATATTTTTATGCCTAGAGGAGGAAGATTATAAATTTTCCACTCTATTCATAAGGATGTTCATATGGTTGGTTTGGGTATTATATTGAGGTATACCCCTTAAAACCTTTTGTTGTGGATGTTGATAGGTGCAAAATGTAGTGGAAAAGGGTTATGATAGGGGACAACCAATAGAAGTGGTCATGATAGGTTGAGATGCACCCACATACTATGGGACTTGAAAAGGTATGTTTATTTATGGGGAGGAGTTAAGGTGATTAAACCCAAGGGTTTTCAAGGGAGATAGGTATTGAGTAGTCAAGGGAATATATTGATAAAGAGGCTAACTTAGAGGAACCTATTGTAAAGTTTTGGCTTGAGGATTTAATGCTATGATTATTTGGATAAGTGGGAGAGTCATAGGGATTGAAACTAATAAATTTTGAGGTGAAGTAGTGGATGATGGAATAATCATAAGCTAGATTGTAGTGACATTTTGGGTTTAGGTAATAGTTAGAGAAGAGTTACTAGATACTAACGATGGGTGGATTATCTAGGGGTTGTGATATGTTAGTATCAAAAACCATTGGAGGTGGATTGTTGGAAGAAAAAATCATGGTTGTAGCAAGCACTTTAGATCCCTCAAGGGGCATGCTACACAAAATCTTGAAATATTGGGTTTTATGAGAAACATGAATGTGTATGGCTTGAGTACTAAGATAATGATTGAGGGTAATTGGATTATTATCTAATTACACTAGAAAATTATGGATCTCCTTATGTACAAAATTGGGGAATGCATTCCCATATGGGTTTAGGAGAGGTAGGAGGACTTGGTGTGTTCTCTATGGATGAGTATGAGGTAGGAGATTCCATTTGTTTCAACAATGGTTGTCATGTTAGAACCATGTAACACTAAAAAAGAAATAAATAATGAAATTTAAAGACATAAAATATTATTTTATTATCTCATTTTAGTGAAAGCAAACATACACACTACTAAACATACTTAAGAGATTTTTACTTTTTAAAGTAACTAAATTTAGAATGTGATGGGGAAATGGGCTAATGAAGGTACTAAGAAATGGTAATCTAAAGCTAGTTTTAGGTTTTGTTTAAGGATGGGAACCTCTATATACAAATATGTACATTAAGGCATGATTTTATGTTGGAATGAATTATATGTCTTGGTATTGGGGCCTACCCCCTCACTTTACACACCAAAGTCATACGGGTGTCAGGTGCTTAGACTTTATACTTCTTTGCATAAATTTTTATACTCGACTAGTGTATCAAGTTGGTTTTCTAGTTGGTGATGAAATCCACATAGGTTCACCTAGGTTAGAAATGTTTTTTATGCTTGTTTTTAATATTAACAAGGTTTGGTTATGTGTGAGAGAGTGTTTTATCATTATGTATTAATCTACCTAAATTAATTTATGTGGATTATCTAAAAAAGTAGGGGGATGACTGTAATTCTTTTTTAATCTTTAAAAATGATATCAAGAAATTTTGTATTTCCTCTTTTTTGAATGCAAACATACAATCAAGAAAATGTAATAAACAAATGATTTCACAATGAAACACAACAAGAATGATGAGACTTAGGGGTCCCACCAGGCATGCTAGAATGTTTTAGTGTATTTTCATTCATTTTTATTAATATATAAACTTACTAAAAATATAAATGATGCACCGTTGATCCAATGAATTTGGAACTCATTTTTGGATAGGAAGGATTACCTACACACAAGAGATAAATTGGACAAGGTTGATTAATAAGATAGATAAGTGGATTGCATGATACTAGATCAATTCTAAGAAGTGGTACACTTCCTTAAGAGGATGTCAATCTTATATTCTATATAATCAAGTGAATAATGTAATAATAGAAAATTAAAATAAAGAATATGATAATAAAAATGTGATACTAAAATGAAATGGATTAATCTATTAAATATATACTATCAAATTGTTCATTTCAATAAGCTATAGTTAAATCTTCTTTTTCTTGTATTACTTATAATTATTCAATGACTACTTCTAGAGTCAGGGTGAATACAATTGCACAAAGTCCTAACTTAAAGGAAATTTCACTCTAATTTATGAAGAATAGATGAGGGACTATGGGTAAATAATGGATGGAAACCACATCATGTATAATGCTTGGCAATGCCATCTATAAATAGAGATCAATGATTTCAAGACCATAAATATCAAATTGAAATTACTTTGGACTATTAAACTAGATTCATATTGTAGACATAAATAAAAACATAGGGGCCAATGCTAATTATCTCAAAATTATTATTGATTATGTAATCAATGTTGATTAGTGTGAATAATCATCATTGATCTTGATAGTGGGGACAAAAAGCTTAGGATGGGTCCTAAAGGTGGGCTTTAATGGACTTTAAATGGCTTAAAGACTAGTTAATGATTATCTAACCAAACTAAAGATAATAAATATATTGTAAACAAATAATAGAGGAATCAAAATATATTAAAAAAT